>CAJUYH010002112.1:14801-57231 GCA_910591685.1 Galerucella tenella | reverse complement strand
TAGATTTACCAGAATAAAATTGTTTGATTTCATAGGATAATTTAAAGACCTCTCTTTTGTATTTTTTTATTCAAAAAATATTTTTATGCTGCTATCACGCTCCTATAGATAACAACAGGACCAAAAAAGTGATCTGACGAAGCACCCATTCAAAAATTGAGATCGACTGGGTTCCCCTGAAATTACTGACTCAAGAGGATATGAATTTATACTTTCATTTCGACCATACTGTATGTCTACAGATTGGAAAGCCTAACTGGAACAAATCCTGTAACTTGATAAATGAAGAGATTTATCGCAAAATTCCCTGAACAAATCAATTCTTATTTTCAATGGGGTATATTACAAAGAGATTTGTTCATTCTTCCAACTATCTGGGGGGTTGCAGCCACCCACAACTTTTTATTTGAAAGTTTTTTCAATTGCAGATAGGTACAATAGTTTGGATGCCGGCTTATTTTGGAAAAAAATGAACTATTTAAATTATAGGATCCTTAAGTTGGCATATATTTCATTGATGGCCGCTCATGGCCCACATGGGCCAATACTTCTAGGATTATTTAATTGAAAACTTGATGTTGGAAACTCTCATTCTTTTCAAGTTTGGTGAAGGTGTTGGAACCCCCTTCCTTCTTGTTATTAAATTTGGTGATTCGGAATTAAATTATTTGTGGAAGTTATATTCTCCATTTTACCATTGTGACATATCCCAGGAAGTCTGATTTGTAGAAAGCGATTCCTTCTTCACTCGAAATGTATCTTGTTTTTCCTGCAATACTTTCCATCATCAAATGTAGAGGCGTGAAGTTGAGAACCACTTTCATATCCACGGTGGGATATGTTTTCTTTGGTCCTTTATTACGTATACAGGATCTGAAATATTGATACAAAAAAAAACATTCAACATATCTAACAGGATCTTTCCCGAACATTTATCTTTGACCCACTTTATTTTCATTCTTCGTTTTTCGAGAGGACGCATCAACAAGATCACCGTATTTATATTTGGATTTTTATCCATTTCACTCTTCCGTAGGAGAAGCAGATAATGTTTTCCTTGAGCGTTGTGCACAAATAGGAATTTACAGAAAGATTTATCGCTTCCCAACTACAGGATTATGAAAATACATGGGAGAGATAAGAGCATATCGCTACTTTTTTAGTGTGTCAGGACAACCCTTTAGTGAATTCAATATTTTTATGAGAGTATGTTTTTGTGGTTGAATAGAGAGAAAGGACAGGATACTTTATATATAATGTAGTTTCCCGAAAATTAGGGGGGACAGAAAACATTTGGTGTGTGATCTAAAAGCGTACTTGGAAAGGGTTGGTTTTATCAGTTAATGAAACAAATGATACGTAACAAAATGTGAATAAATCGAGAAAAAGATGGTCCTAGAGTCAGGGAACGAATTGAAATTTTCCATGCTAGGAACAAACTGCCAATTCAAAAACTAATCATCAGATACACAATTTTCGAACAAATTTAATCGATGGTATGATTGGAAAGAAGGTGGAGATAGTTATATAGGAGATATTAGTTGAAACAGAGAGATAGTCCACGTTCAACGTTGTGAAACTTTGGTTAGGTTTCTGTAATTTTAGATTTTCCAGTTAATGTGATAAAACCACTTTTATGGAATATTTACGTTTGCTAGCAGATGTTTGTGTTCATTCTGGCCAAATTTTATAGCTGTTTCGTTCAGGAGGAGGAGATTTGAGGGTGAATCCAATCCATTCATTCGTTTGATTGTATTTCCAAATTGGTGCATCGTTGTGTGGTGAGTATGCAATAAAAAGTATAAGTAGTGTTCACAATACATCGTTTCACAAGTGAGTGGCAGCTTCTAAACAGTTCCACAGTTCTGAAACCACCAGTGCCATATCATTTGATATTTCGAATAAGGGAGCTATACTATGTTCCAGCAATTTAATTTCAAGTGATATGATATTGTAATAAAGTGATGAAAATGTCTTGGAACTGGAGCAAAGCTGGTCTGGCCAACGGCAAGTAATAATTACCTACATCTAAGATAATTGTTTCTGCTATTGCCTCACAGCCCGTTACTATTTGTTTGAGAGTCATTAAGGTTTACAAAATAGTAAGGGGAAAAATGTTTCACGAGTAAATGGCATTAACAACTGTATAATATTCAATAAGATAATGCCCAAAATGTCCGCTGGTCGACAAGATAGATGCTGCGCCTGTTGTCGTTTCTCTACTAATAGCTGGTATTGAATGGGAAGGAGCTTGAAGGTTAGCGTTATATTGCAATGGTCACACTTATATTGAGAATCATTGCTGAAAAAGTAATTGTGTACTAGGCAAGTGTGGCCTAAACGTAGTCTAGTTACAAGCAGCTGATTTTTGGTAGCATAAACAACGGTCTTGTGGGATCTTTTACTTCGTCCAACTGAGTTTCTGCACTTTTTAAGCTTCTCCATTGCTGGAAGATGTGAAGTGCCTGTTCGATTTAAAATACGAGGATGGTGTAGATAAACGTTTACTTAATTACAGAGTTTCCTGTGAAAAATGGCGATTTTAGTAAAGCGTGATGTCAAATATAATACTATTATAACACCTCACAAAGTTCTTGAAAAAAAATTCTAAGGAGCAGACCGTTCACGAATTAGCAACAACTACTTATCGAAGATCGACGATTGGGGAGGTTTGTCATTTAGACAATTTTAAATTTACCCATTCTCCTCTAACTTCTGAATAATATCAAAAATTGCTGGTCATACAGGATTTTAAAATCACACGATGAGAAATGAATAACCACTTCAACCGCTAGTTCTTTCCTTTCCTTTCATTCCTTTTTTTGTCTTTTTCCAGGATATTCACTAGCTATTACATGCAAAATACCCTTTTATAATGCAGTTTTTCACTGGTAGTGTGGACATTATCGGAGGCGTTGTTACATAGTGGCTGAAATTTCGAGAGACGACGTGCTCTTAGTAGTTCAACTACCGATATCCTTAAGAGCGCAGTTCAGAGCGCGGCATTATACATCTTTCCAATCGAGAATATTGTGGTGGAAAGGGAGCTGAATTACTCCAAATTCTCACAACGCTCACCTAAGGCTCTCTTTCTTATATGTCACAATTCTTTTACAGGGTGATTGATTAGTGAGATGGAGTATAATATCTTGTGAATGCTCAATCATATTTAAAAATGATTCTGACCAATTTTTGACAGCCTGAGGGCTCTTATTTTGAAATTAGTCGCAATTGAAAGGCACGTTCCAGAACGCCATGCCAGATCGAAGTCATTTTTTTTAAAAGGATACTCTTTATTTCACTCCTGAAATGAATTCAGGTTCATGATGTTAGGTTGTAATGGTTTATACAGTGTATTCAAAAAGTTCTGACCTTTTGTTTCTGTAGATCGTGAATTTAGAATCAATCGTCCACAGCCATACATTTGTGATGGTCGTCTAGTATTATAATTCAATATACCTGTTTTTTTGTCTAAGGACTCGCATACGAGGCGAGCCCAAACTTGCATACTGCGGTCTCACACTTTTTGTGGTTGAAGATCAACCCTTTTATATCACATTGTAAATGGAAGCTACTCTACTATATGCTACGTTTGAAAAATTATTCTTCATACCCAAACTGAGAAGCTTTGGAGATATTTCAATTTTATGACTGGAATAATCCAACACTATACAATTTTTCCTCATTATCTAACTATACACACTACTTTCTACATTGATACAGACTTCGGTAGAGTTTTCAAAAGATTGATACATCTCTAAGCATTTGCGCAATAATATTTTCAAAAGCGTGCCTCATTCTATCTTTCTTGTCGTCTGGTGTACAGGTACTTTATACATCTGATTTTCAACATAGTCCCGAGTGAAAAAATTGATTTTGGTGCTCAGAGAACTGGTCCAGCTCGTTAGCATGTGAACACCGCATTTGTAGACAAAGGAATTGGCAAAATGTGAATGAATCAACAACCTAATTATATATGATTCTAATTGAGCTATTCAGGAAGACAAGATGAGAAATCCAACCCTCATACACCTCTAATACTGTTATCTACCTTTCAAAACCTTTTCCAAAAATAACACACTTCCCTAACACGTCAATTGCTGTGAATTAATTTTTTCTCCAACCATCAAAAAATGTTGACATTTTTGTACTATTTTCAGGTGCAAAAGCCATCAATTCCCTTACCGTAATAAAATCTGCTCATTGCTTAGCAACACTTCTAATCCTAGGATTAACAACGCTACTTTTAATCCTAGGACTAAAAGTAATTGCATTTGAGCTCTCTAATTAGAATTTGGGAGAAAAACATTGTCTCTCGAAAAATTAGTGGAACAAACCAATTGGGCAACTATATATAGTTAATTATTTGTTATTTATAGTGATATTGAATGTACAATTGGAACAATTGTTGCCAAAATTCAAAGCATCACTGAAATTATCACTAACAATTCTCGAACAATTCAAAAGATTTTCATCAATGTTAGAACAACTCAAAATATTCCTCGTAACTGTTGATGAAACATTCCAGAAAATATCTGAACAGGTACTTGTACCTTTTTGTCAGATTGCAATATTTTTCTGGCCGTATTCTCTTTGTTGATACGTGATTCGTCAATATATTCTTCTTCTACCGTACTTGATTTCCAACCTCCCTCCATGTCTTTTAAGACAAGTGGGGTCACCGCCACTATCAATAAGAAGTGTAGCAGATGTTTTTCTTAGTGAATGTCCAGTATACTCCTTCCGATTTTCTAACTTCAAAAACTTTGCAATTTCTTGCGGCACAGCACTAATTTTGTGAATACCAACAACCATTCATTGACACTTCCCATTAACATACTTCAAAAATAAACGACGTTCCTGTATAATTGATGGCCGTAGTGCAACATATTTTCGGAATAAACGCAAATAATTATCGCCTATAATGGTAAACAAACGAGGTTTCTTGTTTTTTGTCTGCAAAATTTTTACGACCAGGACCAAGTCCATATCTTCATTGTCATCAATTTCCAAATGAACTAGTTCGCCACAACCTCCAATTTCTAATACTAGAACAACCTTTATCATCAAATATACATTATCAGGTGCCATACTCAGGAACCGATCCACTTCCTCCTTTGTAAAAACTCTAGACTTTTTAGGTATATAACCATCACTTTGCCTTTTTAACAATGCTCATAATTTTGAATATTTACTCATATCCACACCATTTTTGATATCCAGTGTGGATCGCAGCATTGAATACTGTGACCAAAGAGTGGATGGCTTGACGGTCTTCGTTAAATTCGAGAAATACGCCATAAGAACACTCTCCGCATAGTTTTGCACATATGCAAGTTCATAAACTTGGCGAGATTTGGGTGGCAAAAGTTTTAGATATACTGCTTCGGCACATATTCGCAGGTATATTTTCACCGTGTTCGGGATTCATTTTGAAAGCAGCGTAAAAACTACTACAAAAATTATAGAATATGATTAGTACGTCTACTGACGTCTACTTGACAGTCAATATTTACCAACAATAGCAGATATCCTACCGACTTGCTATCACTGTTATAATTAATAGGTGTTCAAATTGATTACCAAATTATTAACGATTTTTGAATAAAACTAAATTTATTTTAATCTTGATTTGGTTGGAGAAAAAATAGTATATATTATACGGACTGAAAGTGCCTATTTTTACTCGCAACTTTGCATTCGCTCGGCTGCGCTGCGCCTCGCAACTGCAAATATAGCTCGTAAAAAAATGTGCACTTTTAATCCTTATAATATAATATACTATTATTTAGCTGCTTTTCATTGATTTTTTTCATTGGAAATAAAATTTGTAATCAAAAAATTGAAACATCTCAACTATTTAGTTTGGGTATATAATTGAATTGGAAGTATAGTGGAGTATTTTCCATTTTTTGATATGATAAACAGGGTGACCCATTTGAAAAAAATGTTGAACCGTGTCTCTACTTTCCCAGAGTACGGTTTCCTAGATATTCAAGGACTTATAGTGAATTATGATACTAGACGTATTGCTCTCGAAGATTAATTTCAAAAAGTGTTCCTAGGGTACCGAATAAGGAAACTGGAATTACATAGACAACTGGCTCCAATCAACTCCAATACTTAAGATACATTATTGGAGAGCTTTCGTGGTGCAAAATAAGATATTATTGTATCAGAAGTTGGGTCTTTGTTTTCAAAGCTGTTGAACATTTAATTTGGTTTTTTTCCATACACCAGAAAACATTTCTTACAAGCTAGTGTTTGCTATTAAATTTTTTTTTGCTCAGGTAGGGCGTTGGCTGTCTTCTATGTCTTCCCAGACTTTGAACAGTTCCTAGAATATCTTTGATATCACCATTTGTTTATGAGGTTCTTCTAATTGTAAGTTCTTAAATTGACACACCGTATAGAGGTTACAGTTTGACAAACCAATTTGAAACTACGCGGCATTGGTAAGGTGTGAGGAAACATGGTGGATATTTGTCATATCATGTCAACGTACGCATGGCGTAGAGTATTTTATGGAAGTATTGAAAAAAATTCATGATTATGTATAATATAGAAGCTGACTCATGCTTTGCTTTGAAGGTGGGGTATTTTCCAAAACACAATGTTTTTTAAAAATAAAAAAAGTTGGAAGTGGACCTGAAATCATTCAAAATTATCACAAAACATACCCTGATGACCATCACATTCATAAGTATTCCCATATTCACTTTTCCTTCGGTAACTCTATGAAAACAAGTAAACAGAGACAAAAAACTGCTGGCAAACCAAATTACTTCCATACCGTTAAATTGAACATTACCAACAATACCTTGGTTATATTCACGACACTGGATAATCAATCAGTCAAATGCCGAAGTAAGAGAAAAAAACACGCCGCACTTGCCAATAGCGAGTCAGGTGGTTGCATAGCAACGGGCCGGACCATTCGATGCTTATACACCAATAGAGTTCGTTCGGAGGTCACGGTAATGTGTTTTTCGAACGTCATTGCCGACTGAAAATAATGTTGGTGAACATAATCCAATGATACAATCTTATTGATATATTCTTGATAGTCGAAAGTCCATTTACAAATTATTATCACTACAAACTTAGCACTCTAGCTTTTCCATACACAGCTTGTTCAATTGAAACCCATCTTTGGTCAGGTTAGCCTTGGAAACAATTGTAATCATTCAACTGACGTTTTCCAACATTAGTAGTGTATGCAAACGTCACACTGATCTGTTTATTTCGTTTATATTTGACAGCGATTTTAAGTATTGTGACTTTGAAATGGCGTTTGTTGTTAACAATCCGTCCAAATGTGATAATGCTCGGCCTCATGTTGCCAACGTAGTGGAAGAAAATCTGCAACGAAAGAAATGGTGGATATTAGAGCATCCACCCTATAGTCCCGATTTATCGCCTTGCGAATTCCACATCTTTGGGCCACTAAAAGAGGCGTTAAAAGGTAACCGTTTTCAGTTGGACGCAGAAGTACAAAACGCTGTGAAAAAATTCTTCCAGCAGCAGCCACAAGAATTCTATAAGCAGGGTATACATCGGTTGGTGAAACAGTGGGATATGTGCCTTAATTGTAGTGGTAGTTATTTGTAACTATACTTGTTAATAAATTTTTCCTGGACCAAAGATGCTTTTCAATTGAACAAGCCTCGTAGTTAAACATGGCAATATCGAATGCTTCTGGCCGCAATCCTTTCACAGTTCCAGATAAATTTGCCAAACTATAAGCAGAGAACTGAAAAAATGAAAACCGTTTTGGTAGAACAAATTCACCAGGTAATGTTCAATTCTACAAACATTTGTGTTGCCAAAACTTCTGATATTGTGTACATTAATTCGTTTTATGTTTATTTTGTTTTTATAAACATCCGAATATGGTACTGAACATTAAATTTTACAGCGCAATGATATATTCAAACATTGAAATTCCTCTTTTTAGCGAAACCAAATACACAAATTTAATTAAAAGCTGTTTTTCCACCAGCCCATTTTACCTTTATATATATGGAAATTCGTTATTTATCAAGCACTTCCAACCGAATTGTTTTGAGTTTAACACAGGCAAGGTATATTTTGTGGAAAAACTTTACAGGATATTGATCAAAAAGTCGAAATTTAGTGAGAACTTTTTTAGGAACAGAAACCAATTGAAGTCTAAAACTTCCTGATCATCAGTAGCGTAGCGGGGGCTTTAGCCACCAGGGGCAGACCGGAAATTCACCGCCTCCTTCTCTCATTTCAATCATTAGTTCAATTTCAAATATTGTATTGTACGGACCTAACGTACCTACCGGGTGTCTTATTGAAAGAGTAATCTACTGTATCTTAGTAACCATTAATCGTACGGCTCAGTGGAAAAAATCAGTATTATCCACTAGGATACTAGAAAGTGCTGGAGATTTTCTTCGAGTTTTCTACTACATCGCTCAAGGCCGTAGTTGGCAATAATAATGACGATATCAATTACCCTTCAACACTTATATGAAACATTGTTACCTTTATTAAATATTGAATGAGACATAGAAGGGTACATATATAATAGAAAACTACGTACAGTAAAATAGTAGTATATTGTGCTACTAGTGGGAAAACTTTTCTCACGACTGCCACAAATACACGATTGAGAAAATTTTAGTTGATGGTGGAATTTGTACAATTTTGTATGGTCAAACCCGTCATTATTTCTACTCATTAAAGTCTCAGTTATAAATCATAATAGAAGTTGAGGGTTGTTCGACTGTTCGACTGGTTTTTCAATAAAGTTGACGATTTTATTAGCAGCGTTCATTTTATTGTTAATAGACTCCTCAACGTATTCTTCTGCTACTGTACTGAATTGCCGTCATCCAAGGTGCTTTAATGTGATTGGGGGTATTTACTAGTTAGTTAGTATTTACTGAAGCAGTGACATTTATATAAATGGAGGTTTTCTAGTTTTAAGAAAATTGCTATTGTCTTTGCTATACTACCGATGAATTTGTCAATGTCAAGTACCTGTCTAGTGCATTCTCCGTGCTGGTAATTTAAAAAGAAACGTTTTTCTGATAAATCGATCGGTCAAAGGGCAGCATTTTTGGAATATTATAAAATTCTTCAGTTACAGTGAACGTTCTTGGCTTTTTTGTTTCCGTGTTATCTTATTTTACCAGTCGAGTCGAATTTAAATCCTCTAGATTATCAATTTTTAACTTCCATAACTTTTCTCCACGGCATGCCCTTGCTACGCCAATAGCCACTGCAGTCTGCAAATGAAAATATCAAGATGTGAAATTATAATTTTACTCACAAATGTTCCGCCCATACCGAGTTTTTAATCCGGGCCTCCTGGGTATGAAGCGGACACGGAATCCAGTGCACCACAGACTTTTGAGTTGAATTTATTGTTCAAAAGTACAAAGATTTTTCTTCAGAACTTTAAATGGAATTTTTTATAAATCATCTACTTTCTTTCACCTACTAAAAAGCCCACTAATTACAAAATATATTGTGACGATATTTTTAATTTTTTATTATTTTTTATTATTATTATTATTATTTTTTATTTTTTTTTATTTGTGAATTTGTTTTATTTTAAATTAATTTTATTTTAATGTCGGGCGCCAATTATGAAATTTTAATTAGTATTTATTTTTAATTCTATTTTCTTTTTTTTACATATAAATATAATCTACTGAATTTATAAAGATTTTAAATTTATTTACCTTGAGAACTCTTGAGCGTTAGCACTCTGGGCGTACGATTCGATCTTTATGGTTTTTTTTTTTAAATCTATGATAGTCGTCACAGAACTATCAACACACTATCTACTGTAGAAACAACTGATTTCCTAAATAGAAGTTTATTTATTGAAAAACAAATTTGAATTTTTTCAATCACATTAATATTGGATCAACAAATTTACCTACCTACTTATTTATTTTTTAACAATTAATCTTTAATTATATTTGCCTATTGGCTGAATAGCGTAGAATGCATTCTTTCCATTCAAAAAAAAAAGTTAACCTTCAAATACATACATACAATGTAATGATGGTAAGTCAATCTTATACAAGATATTATGGTGTACTAATAATTGTTCAAAACAAATAAACTATTACTTCTTAAAAACTTTTAGGATACTATGGAGGTTATTTCCAATGAAATGCTTGTTACCTTACATCTTCTCAATACAAGGAATTGCTTCGTCCATAAACCATGTATTGTGTGGATTGATTTGTTAATATATCCTATTATAGTTTCATGGCCATTTAAACAATTCTTTAGTCGTTATAATTTAAAAATTTCTTCAATTTAAACCAGCTTCTGACAATCTTTTTTAATATTTAAATTTTTTTCTTTTACCTCCTTATTTATTTTTTCTACCTGGGCAACCTGGGTCTGTAGTTTTAGGAAACAAACGAGTATCACAGCAGAAAAATCAACGTGCTCCTCTAGCCACATCAAATTACAGACTGATTTGACTTTTTTGATGACATAAACCATAAAAAATGCTATCTTTCAAAATTTTTATTTCAGCTGGGACACCTGTGCTTGGCCCCATTTTATAGAGCTTCATCTCCTGAGTCTGGAACTAGTCTTCTTTTTCCTCACAAGTTATTATTTACTTTAAAACTTTAATTTTTCACCTACACTTGACAGTTCATAATTTTAACCCTTTTGAATTTCATATTTTCTTTCAATGAAATTGAAAAAACACTAATTTGAACATAATTCTGTATGTTCACACTACATTACCTCACCTTCTAATATTTAAACATACAATTTCTTACCTATTGTCTAAAATATTTTACAATAAGCAAATATAATTTTTTTTTTTACTTGTGAATTATTTAATTTTTCAAGAGCTTGAGAAGGCCCATTTCTAATTTATAAGACGATAAATTCGTCTTAATATATTTAAACTTCGCTTGAAAATTTCTTGGTCTGCTGTCAATATGTTTGATTTTTTAGGAATGTAATTGTCGGACATTCTTTCCAAAAATGAACTTAATTGTGGATACGTGAATATATCACTGTTATTTTTTATATTGATAGTAGGTACTTTGCAACATTGAATATTGTGACTAAAGTGTAGACGCCTTGGATTCTCTTGACAATTCCTCTAAATATACCAAAAAGTATTTTATTTTTGTATTTCTCCTCTACTCCATAAATTTTTCGTATGCCAATTCAATATTTTTTTTACAAATAAAAAGTTACTTTTGCAGCTTTTCCCAAAATCTCCGAACTCACCCTGTAAGATACAAACTACTTGTACAAATTATTAGTGAGAGAATGCTAAATCGCTTTGTGGAAATTGGAGCGTACTGACGTAAATTAACCACATCTATAGTGTAGGTATATGTATATTATCGTGTTGGGCATATTTGTATTTGTTGCCGAGTAAATTGACTTATCGACAACAAACCTAACGCCTAGAAATTTGCCATTATTGTCTAGATATATTGGTTAGAAAATCGATCTTGAAATCTATTTAAATCAAACCAACTGAGAAGTTGAAATTTTTTATTAGTGGTTAATAACATACGTCAACACGATTTTTGGGTCTTACTGTTACATGCTAAATTTTGGTTTCTCCTACGACAGAAATAAGGAAAAAAAATGTTACCGATTAAAGTTTGCTTTTATAGAAGCTAGAGCGATTTTTCAATTTTTTGTCAAAAATTACTGATTTTCCCACACTTCCACTGTAAATTATAATAATTAGAAACCATTTTTTTATTGAAGATTTGTGATGAACAATAACAATAGATGTGAAATAACAAGATATTAATGTCTAAAAGTGGATATACTCCGTATAAGTTTGAATTAAGTTATACTCATCGTTGTAAATCAGTTCAAAGCAAACTTTACGAACTACATATGAATATTTAAGTGTTTTCGAATGTCTAGAATCAGAATTTAAGCACGAGAACAGAAACCCAAGAGAAAATATTTTTTTAGTTGACCGGTGTAATTTTTTTAATCATTCACCTAGGTCAATAATGGAAAAATTCAGATATTTTGAGAATTGAGGGATGGTAGTTCAACAGAAACTTGTGCAACATAATTTTGTATACCCAGGGGATTGTTTTTGAGATATTTGCTGCTTGAAATTACCTATCAAGATGAAACTATTTGAATAAAAATGCTATTAGTTTAAAATTCGCGCTCAACCAAAAATGACTGATGACATAACGAGTACGTTTATAATATATCAAAAACTGACAGTGTACTTGTCAATCATACGACGGGGTAAACGCTCCTCGTGGTGCGTTTGTGAATTATTTTTAATTTTTGTATCAAATTTGGCTAGTAGTGGAAAAATTTGTATACAGTGCTATTCAGAAGTCCCCTTCCCCCCTCGTATCTTTTGAACGGCTACACGTACATTAATGAAATTTGGAGGGTGGAAATAAAGTGTTGTAAACTTCTCTACGAATGGTAACAGGTGACGTAATAGTAACAGATGACGTCACAGTGGCACTCTGGCCAATAATTTTGAATATGACCTTATGGCAAGTGATTCTCGTTTGGAAGGCATTGACATTGGCCACATAGCCATATTAATTCTGTTTGGGTTCAAACTAATTTTGACGGATAAATTGAATAAATATCATTGAAATAATTTTTTTAAATTTGAACGAGTGTATACCACAAACCAACACACACTAATAGATATTTGAATTTTCACTCTAATCATTCTATAAGCGTTAAAAAAGGGATAGTAAAATCTTTATACGATAGGGCCAGAATCATTTGTTCTAGTGATGATCAATTTACAAAGGAGAAAACTTTTTTAAAAGATGTTTTAAATAACAATAATTACCCTGCAGAATTTGTAAATAAGGAGATTAAGCATATAGAGAGGGGCTCATTGTTAATACCCCATAACAATAATATTAATAATTCAGCTAACATAATTTTTAGAAACTTTACAATACCGTATGTTAAGGGTTTGTCGGAAAGAATTAAAAAAATTGGTAACCAATTCAATATTAGAACTAGTCTTAAATCGAATAATACATTGAGATCAATACTAACAAAAACGAAACCAAAGAATGAAGAACAATCTTCAAAAAACTGCATATATCAAATAACATGTGAATGCGACAAATTTTATTTAGGTGAAACATCTAGACCATTGAAAGTACGAATAAACGAACACAAAAAATATATCAAAGATAGGGAATTCTTTAAGTCAGCTATTTGCAAACATGCTTGGGAAGAGGGTCATCAAATTCAATGGGATTCATCAAAAATAATATTAAAAGAACCCAATAATAAAAGACGGAAAATCAAAGAAAGTGCTTTAATACAACTAAATGCAGATAAATGTGTAGCTAGTATTTCAGCCGAATGTAGTCAAATTTGGTTACCAATGTTAGAAAGAGAAATTTCCAATAATCAATTACCTGCGTTATCAGGATAGCATCATAAGTTTTTATCCAGGTTTTCTTATGATTTATAATTTGAATAGTTGTTAATCGATACACATTTCAATACACAAAATCACAAAACTGGGTATACATATTTCAAAAACTTAAATATTCATACACAAAAAAACTATCAAGAAACGCGTTTTATTAACAACATTTGCAATATAAGCGAAAAAAACGCGCTATCCCAATAAAAACCGTTCCTGGAACGTGCACTTCACTGGATTTCATTTCTAGTAGACTATCATATCGTTGGAATGTCATAAAATGAAATATTTCATTTCACATTTTGCCACAGATATGATCTACTATGAATGGACCTTAATAAAAATTTGATAACAAAATTTTGCAGTCTTAAACTTCAAAATAATTTTTGATTGTCCAGTTGTCAAATTTTTTCTGTTGTGTCAGTTAGGGATAAAAATTAATTTTTACTTATTTTTTCTTGACAACGGTAGCTGGAACGCTACCGAAACGTTGAAATGAAGAATTCAAAAATATTGTGGTTTAATTACCCAAGAAATTAAAAAAAGAATGAATAATATACCACAAGGAACATACAGAAGATATCAACAATGGATTATTATAGTAAGTGTTCGAAATGTGCTCCGTCTACTTCCTGACAGTAATACATCCTATATTAGTAAACTCTTGTCGTATTCGTTCGAATGTGTCAGCTGAAATTGCATTGCATTCTTCAATAATTCTTTCTTTCAAAACACCTATCTGGTGCCGTAGTATAAACCTTGGATTCCAAGTACCCCTATAGAAAAAAATCTAATGGTTTCAGATCTGGTGACCGAGGTGGTCATTCTATAGGACCTCGCCGGTCGATCCATCTACACAGATATTCTTCATCCAGGTAACGTCCTACTGCACCATAATAATGTGCAGGAGCACTATCTTGTTGGAATGTTATTTCCAGATGGCCGAATTCATCTGGATTATCTTCCAGAATTTCAGGAATTAACGGCTCAATTGCATTTTGTAACATCTCCAGATACACTTCACCGCTTAAATTTGAATTTAGGAAAACAGGACCAACTATGTGGTTTCCCAAAATACCAGCCCAAACATTGACTTTTTCTGGAAATTGGGTATGTTGTTCACGAAAGGTGTGAGGATTTGTGTCACTCCAATACCTTACATTTTGTGTATCCACATTTCCATTGAGGTGAAAAGTGCTTTCGTCACTAAAACAAATTGTTTTTGTGTAATGTGGGTTTTGACTAATTTTATTTGTCATACATTCACAGATTCTGTCGGGGTCGTCAGGTGGTGCACCATTTTTAACTTGTATGGATGAAATTTATTTTCAGCCAACACTCCATGTACTGTACTTTTACTTGCTTCACAGATAGACGCAACTTCAGTTGAAGAGGAAGTAGGGTTTACTACCATTTCAGCAACTATATCAATTTTTTTATCATCACTAATAGCTGGTCGACCAGATCGTTTGGCATTTTGAACACTACCTGTTGCTTCAAACTTGTGAAGAAGCTCCCTCAAATAAGTTCTCGAGAGAGGGCGATCTGGGTATCTCTCATTCAATAAACGTTTCGCTTCATGGAGATTCTTTCTAGATTCAACAATTATCAAGATAGCTGCTACTTTGTCGGCTTGAGTATGTACCATTTTGCCTATGTGAACTCTTAAACGTCTCGTTAAACAATAATAAAATTAAATATCTAAGCTTTACTCTCCCCCTCCAAAGTTTATCAATGTAAGTGTAGCCGTTCTAAAGGTACGAGGTGGGGAGAGGACTTTTGAATAGTACTGTATGCACCATAGTATTCAAGACAATTATAAGCCTCGCACAATAATTTTGGTGCTCGGTTGATAATAATAGTCTTCACCACCCTGGTGTATAATATATCATTTGAAGCTGAGCTAACACTTTTTTTCGTATATCTATTGAAATGAAGTGGTGGGAGTTGATTCAATGTTTTGAATAAACAAATATAACTACAAAACAGATTTTAACAAACCTGGTTTAGCTATGAAATTTCCGGTATCGACCAAAATTATTTTCTCCGCAGGAAATTGTTAATAAATCAAATTTGAATCCACCCATTTTCACTTTCCGATATATTTTTCGATTTTCCAGACAATAGAAATACGAGGAAAACTAATTTTAGTAATATGCCCACTACTATCAGAATTTCCAAGCATTTTTCAATAGACGCAATGTCGGAAAGTTATTTTTGTGTGTGCTATTAAATTTGCTGTTGACTTAATATATTTTTAATGGTTTCCCTCCCAATCGCCCAGTCTTTTGAAATATGATCGTGAACCAAACGTAGAGAGATGGAAGTTTTAAAAAATTAATTTGATATAAGATGAAAAACAAAATTAACATGAAATTGAGCTTTATTTGCACTTTCAGATAAAAAAAACTGGAAGAAGGAAGATAATTAGAAGAAATTGAAATTACGGAGAAATATTAGATCAAAGTAAGAGCTCACCCTGAGTTTATATTCCTTTCATGAAATACTTCTACAAAGCGATGCATAAACTCATTTATTTATCATCAAATAAATTTAAAGAAACTTCCAGATACAAACTTGAATATTATTTACAAGGCTAATTTCATAAGTCACTACTAACTTTTGAATTTCCTGCGCTGGAATTCCAAATATAACACCGCTTCCATCAATTATCTGTGGTGATATCACAACAACTACTATATTGTATTGTCATCGGTCCTTGACAATTGTACAAAGTTTGAACTAAATCTCTTCGTTTGTAGTGGGTCAGAATAGAGTCCAAAGGACTTGGTACAAACATACATACACACATACGAGTGAAGCTGATATAATTCTTTTGGCTGATTGATTCCACTCTTCATATTTATAACTTCGCTGAGACTGGCAAATTTGTGAACACACTGTGCGATAGAGCGCAGGATGGGCTTAAATTAATTGAAACATGGTGTAAGGAACACTCACTGTCGATCAATCCCAGGAAGACTGAGATGGTCCTTTTCACCAGGAAAAGAGGCTTATCGGGTTTAAAACCTCTCGAAATCTTCAAAAGCCAACTAAACTTCTCGAAAGAGGTGAAATACCTTGGTATTACCCTCGACAGGAAACTTACATGGAACTCTCACTTACACAACAGAGCAAAAAGAGCATATGTGGCTTATCAGCAGTGTCAGAGGACAGTAGGACGCACATGGGGTCTGTCGCCCCGTGTGGTCACCTGGATCTACACTGCAATAATAAGACCCATGTTAACGTATGGAGCAATTGCATGGGGACCGAAGGTTCTACAAGCAACGGCCATACAAAAATTATATCAAATACAGCGAATGGCTTGTTCAAACATCACAGAAGCCATGAGAATAACACCAACCGCGGCAATGGAACTAATTACTGGTCTGACCCCTCTGGACCTGAACGTCAAGGAGGTTGCGTTAATGGCCATGGTACGATTGCGCACGGCTGGTGTAAACCCCGAAGTAGGAGTGGACAAATTGAGGCTAAGACTATGGCAAGAAGCACTTACTGCGCTACCTCTGCTGCAGGCAGCCAATGATTCAATTGAACCCAGGTTTGTGTTTAATAAACCTCACAAAATACAAATAAAACAGAACAGAGAGCCAGATGCTGCAAATGCAATACGCATAAATACATATGGCTCAAAAACGAAAGAAGGCTCAGGATGTGGAGTTTACTCGAGAGCACTAAGCCTAAGGATTAAGTGGGGAATGGGAAACAATACCAGCGTGGTTCAAACAGAACTAACAAGTATCTCAATTGCCACAAAAGAAATAACCAGAAAAGGAATTTCTGGCAAAAACATAACAATCTGCACTGATAGTAGACAAGCCCTATTAGCCTGAACAGACAACGTGTTATATCGGGGCTAGTACTAGAGTGCCACCAAGATTTAGCTGACGCCTCGGAAGATAACAATATTATCCTGAGGTGGGTTGAAGGGCACGACAGGAGTAAAGGTAATTGCATTGCTGATTCTTTAGCCAGGGAAGCGGCTGAACTTTAAATTTTAGGACTCAGTGACACCTACGGCCTAATGACTTCGACAATTGCGGAGCTAGCCAAACGTTACACCCATGCTCAATCCCTTAAACGATGGGATGGAGTCAAAGAATGCAGTCTTGCTAGGATCATCCTGGGCAAGAGAAATTTTGCAATGAACAGGAAAAACCTACGTTTAACAGTAGGATTTCTGACTGGCCACTGTCAACTAAGGAAACACCTCCATACTATTGGGCTAGTGGACACACCCCTATGCAGGATGTATGAACAGGAAGATGAAACTGTCAGGCATGTCTTATGCGAGTGTCCGGAGTTATCGTCAATACGAGAGTGTGTGTTCGGTGAGTCTTGCTGATATAAAGGAGATGTCTCCTAGTGATCTGTCCACCTTCCTGGGAAGGACAGGATGGACGAGGACCTAGGAACACAACTCCTCGGGAGGATGTACAATGGGTCACATGTGGCCTAAGTGCTGTTAGCCTAGACTCATCCTCCCTACTCTACAGATACAGAGATACATCTAAATTGAACAGGTTGATAGTATTTCCAGTTAAACTGAAAATAAATTATCCACTATAAAAATCACATCAGATGTATTGTGCCACATTGTGCACGTGAATATCGTCCTTTCGGTTTTAAAGATACCTGCTTCCATATTTCATTCCAATCCGGAATAAATCTGTCTTTCAATCTGAAAAACTTCATATTGATGCTTTGGAGAGTAAAAACTTCACACTGGAATCGACTTCGATAAATAGTTAATCGCCTTGAGACAATTCTTTATCCAAGTAACTACTATAAGTGTTTTTCGACTGGACTTTTATTATACCTCAGTGATACTAAGAACACCTCGTATAATGGATTTATTTTATCTTGGAAAGTTACTTTTCCAACTTTAACGTTGGTTAAAATCTATAGGTTCAACTACAACAAAAAAACATACACAGTGATAAATAATGATAAAAATGAAATGCGAAGCGAAGCTAGAAAATAAAAACTTGAGAATAAATGAAGAATAGACAAAAGTAATGATGACAGGAGAAGAAGATACCCAAATAAATGTAGATCTTACCGGAAAACATCTGGAACAAGTAGAAAATTTCAAATACCTAGGAGTAAACATCAATAATAAAGAGAACCAGGACATATAGTTAAATACAAGAATAGAAAATGTACCATAGTCTCAAAAGCTCGCTCATTGGAGAGAAAGAAATCTTGGTTAAAACGGAAATGACTGTATATAGAACAATATATCTCCCTATATTTACATTTGCATGCGAGAGCTGGGTACTGACGAAGAGGATGGAAAGCAGAGTTTTGAGATGAAATATCTATCTTCGCTGAGCATAGTTAAGCAAATTTAAAAAAAAACATAAGGACGCAGGGAGATTCGAACTCGCCATCTCCTGTTTACTGGTCAGGAACTTTAATCAACTAAGCCACGGCGTCAGGTAACCTGTTCGGTCTAGTAGAACGTTTCAAGCAATGAGCTTGTTGGAAACGATATAACCTTATGAATTTTTCTATAAAATGAGTCCAAGATTTGACATCGGTTGGTTTCGAATAAATCTGTTCGTTTGAAGTGGGTTAAAAACGAGTCCAAAGGAGTCGGTTACAAACTAACAAATAAACAAATACACATACAAGTGAAGCTAATATGAGCGTTAGTGTTGAATAGAAACAGCTAGGAGATAATGTATGTATTTTCAAACCGGCTCAAAACTCAATAAACTTACTGTCTATAAAATACTCGAACTCCTTTCCAAACTAACTAAAATTCAACGACGCATTAAGCTTTGGTTTGTTAGAACTGTGCGCCGCAGACAGCATACGAAATTAGCAGAATATCTGTTGCGTTCAACTTTTTCGGTTTGAAGCGGGAGTGTTCTGTTACATTTATCATTTTATTGTTTGATTGTATGCTGGTACGTGCAGAACTTGAAATTCATTATTTGCTTAAAATGTATTCCGATCATTTCAATGGGTAAACATTTTCCTCTGGCATAACTTATTGGGGAAGATAAACGAGGAGAAGATCATTTGGTTGCTATTTTCTTAAATAAAATTGGATTTGTAGGGAATATTTTTTAGCACCGCTCCTAGTAAGCTCCACTGAGCGACTGCGTCAAAGAATACACACAATAAGAAGTGAGCCAGGCGAAAATCCTTTCATGAGGGTCAATTCTATAAGAGGTGGTTAAAAGTTAACGGTACGCCGTTATATTTGATAAAGTTTCCGCTATTTTAAATGTTTTAATCTATACATAGTCAAGATTATGATTTAAATTCCAACATGTATGGTATCCAATGAAGAGTTTTCCGTTAATAATTTAAAGCTTAATACGCATACAGACTAGCAAAAATGGGTTAAATAATTGTCTTATTTTTAACTATGTGCGTTAAAATTTAACATTTGCTTACAGAATTGCTCCTATGCTCAGGCAAAAATGGATAACCTTAAAGTTTACAGCTACCTCTGGCATACACTGAAATAATGAATGCTTACAGCTTCAGTCAAATCACACTGAGAAAAAGTATTTTAGCATAAAGTTTTGTTGTATCAAATATATTATCTAGATATTTTTCCATCAGTAGCTACTTCTGCACTTTTTGTCGACAATATACATAGTCCAGTAAATGAAGGAGGAAAAAAAGGCAAAATTAACATTAATGACGCCCTGTTTTCATCTTCCGGTTGAAAGTTGCATTTGGTACATCATTAAACATGAGACAAAGTTCTGCATGAAAACGCGTGCGAGAGCGGAGAAAATGACCCCAAAAGACCAGGAAGATACGTTTTCAGCCAATATCTCCTAAAATATGGCAGCTAGAGATTTTCGGTTCAGATGAAAATTGAAGTTCAGGTGATTTTCTACAAAAATGGTCCCTACACTTTTTTTCGCAACATTAATATTTTCTGCAAAAAAATCGGGTTGAAATACCGGAAATTTTGAGACTTGTGGAATATGCAAGTTTTGTACAAAATTTGAGCTGGGGGGTGTTGGAAATTCATTATTTTCAATGTTTTGGATTGTGGAAACCAATTGTAGATAGCGCCACCACATTTTACAGATTGGGAAAATCCTCGGTGCCATAAATGAGAAACCCTGTAACCAGACACTTTTGATGGATATTTATGTTTCCGAGGGTCTTGTTTTCCTCTCAGATGAGGCGTCAAGATAAACTTATTAGGAAAACGAGCTATAAGATTAATTCTAGCGAGATGGACCTCACCAGTGGACCTGAATCTAGCAACAATCAGCTTTGCACATGTGGCAAAACACTGAAGTTCATTAGGCTTTTGGTAAGGAAAACTGAAAATGGCTCAAGAGTGAAAAATATTTACCCATAACTCAGCAACAATTTCTTGCAGATTCTCCACAAATTTTCGCAAATTTTTTTGCAACCAGACTGATTGAGGTTTTTGGAATAACGAGTTATAAACTTTCTCCATGTCTCATTTATTAGGGAAAAATATATTTTTTTTTATTTATTTATCAACGGGAGAACCCAATATAATGATACAAGAATAATACATTATAGACTAAAATATTACATAGAAAATTTTTAACAAAAGTACAAGAGATTCGCGGGTTGATTGTCCGTGAATTGATGAAAAAAGTATATAATAATACATTGCAATTATGACATAAATCTGTTCGTCACCAGTCATCATCTGATTCTTGGTCAAGAACTTCTTCTGGGTCTAGAGCTCCCTCTAGCTCTACCCCGTCAACAACTTCTTCTGAGTCTACAATTTCCTCTAATTCTACCTCTTGTGATAACATATTATCGCTGTCTTTATAATTCGAACACTGGCGTGACTCACACGAACCACAAATAGATGAGCAGACGACACGAGCGCCACGTAGAGCACACGCGCGGCGAACGACGGAGGAACGAAAGTAATAAATTATAGCGTATACATTTAGATATACTGGTTTTTCCCCGGGGTATCAAAGGTATGACTTATATACATCGATGGAAAGGTGGGAATTCCCCCGTTACACTAGTTAAGGTGTTAAAATGTTAGGAATGAAAAGCAGGGAGGATAAAACCACCAAAAAAAGTGCGTTTTTTCCTTGAGCCCGCGTTTTCTAATTTTATTGAAAAATGGACGACTTCGTCAAAAAAAGTAATTGCACAATCGAAAGGAAGACATTCTTAGCTTTCAAATGATGTATCATAGAGACCAATCGAATAAGGTAAAAATTTGGGATTCAATAAACAACGATTAAATGAAAAAAAAAAAATTAGGGTATACAAATTTCAGAGATGACAAAGGACCTTATGAGGACCCATAATCAAGAAAATTTTGGTTAAATTAGTGCAATAAAAAAAATAGGAACAAATTCCTGGCGAGGTCAAAATTGTCCGGGAGCAGAAAGTTTGACCCGTGTCAAGCGTGACTCAATTCACAGGGTATGATAGCAGCAGAATTCCTTTTTCACATGAATTTTGAATCATGAGAAAATATGCATTTTCCACAAAGTTATTGAATAATTTGTCCCCCCGCTGATGTGTAAATACACGGACTGTGCTCTCCGGCATATAGCACAGAAGCTCATTATTCGAGGTGCGATTGTTGCCGTTTTTCTCGAAACCGGTCAGATTTTCGAGAAAAATCATAGGAACCATTTTTGTGGAAAATTAACTGAACTTCAATTTCTACCAAAACCAAAAATCTTTAACTGCCATATTTCAGGAGATATTGGCTGAAAACCTATTTTTCTGGTCTTTTGGGGCCATTTTCTCCGCCCTCGCACGCGTTTTCATGCAGAACTTTGTCTCATGTTTAATGAGGTACCAAATGCAACTTCCAACCGAAAGATAAAAATAGAGCGTAATTAATGTTAACTTTTTTCCTTTATTTACTGGAATAACACGTAAAATAGTATAATTGCAACCTACAAGCAGCAAACTTTAATATAATTTGGGTCTGTAAAGACCATATTAAAAAAGAAGCCCACATGTGATCGTATGACATTATGACGACTTATTCACAAGATGGAGTCTGTAGACACAGTTTTATCCAAAGTTTCGTTTTCTGTTGTCGGTGTATTCTTTGACTGCGTTGAAACGTTAATTGATGATTACTCAACGGTTGAAATCAAATATTCGGGATTGACTTCGAAGCACACGTCGACGGACAGATTTCTCTGTCGTTTAACAATGAGATTGATATGGATAAGCAATTGAAGTGTGGTGGATAGTAGATAAAAGTATTCCATTTTTATTAACAATTGGAGGGTGTAGAAAGGATTGGATTTCAGATATATTCAACAAATATACCAATTATGTCAGTCATTCCTATATGTATGTTTTCATTGCATGGGATATAATATGATATAATGTATAAATGTGAAGATGATAATTCTCCACGACTTGGGAGTGTTTCTCTTGCATTTTTCAAGAAACTACTTCTCAACTGGGTGAAATATTCAACTTCTAGCTTAAGACAAAAAAATCTTGAATTTATTCCAACCTAAACGTCCTCACTGTATAACGGCTGGTTATAGTGACGGTTCCGTTATAAGCCTTTAACAGAGAGAGCTGTCAAAAATAACGCCTCTGTTAATATATAGGGTTGTCCAAAAAAAACCGGAATTTCCTTTTTTATTGATATTTTTTTTATTTATAGGTCGATTTTATTGATGTCGCTTTTGTTTAAAAGATAATTGATCAAGACACACTACTAATCTAATATTTCGCGTTTTGTTTAAAAAACAAAATGGCGGACACATCCAAACTTTACCAAACTTTAAAACTGACTGGAAATTTTTTGTTTCGCACTGTATATGCTTGCGAATTATTTTACGAAAGTTCAGACATTTGTGAATGTAACGAGAGGTCAAACATAGAAATCGGTCAAAAATTGTCTGATGAATGGCTCGAAAAAAACAAAATAACATACTTGTTTTTTTCGAGCCATACATCAGACAATTTTTGACCGATTTCTATGTTTGACCTCTTGTTACATTCACAAATGTCTGAACTTTCCAGTCAGTTTTGAAGTTTGGTGAAGTTTGGATGTGTCCACCATTTTGTTTTTTAAACAAAACGCGAAATATTAGATTAGTAGTGTGTCTTGATCAATTATCTTTTAAACAAAACCGACATCAATAAAATCGACCTATAAATAAAAAAATATCAATAAAAAAGGAAACTCCGGTTTTTTTTGTACAACCCTATAAAACTTTGTTGTGAACAAACCATTATTATTACCTTTTTGGGACCTGTGGCATTTTACCCTCTACAAAATAAAAATCATATAAGGCCAGTCGGTATGGGTCATTTCAGACCAAAAGTACAAGTAATTAGCAATACGGCTGATTTTTTCTTCATAAGTACCTTGAAGTATGTAGAATAATATAAAAAAAAGTTTACCAGTCTATCGATTTCCCAAATTAGAGAAAGAAATCAAAAAAACTTTTTTTCGAAATTTTCCAATAATTCACGCTGGGAGGAAGGTGGAGAAGAATAGAAAGTATCACCGTGTAGGAAAAGTGTTTTGCAATATAAAAGGTTTCCTGCGTTTTTTCCGTCTGATCAATGGTTTGTCCGTAAAGAATTCAGTAAACTTAGTATGTGTTCCGTATCCGCGCGACTCTGCTGCACGGCGGAAATAGTTATTTATGTACCAAGGGTATGAATAGATGTTCAATGCCCTGAGGGCGACGCCTCTGGCCCGAGGGTTTGTAAGTCGCCCGAGAGTATAGACATCTGTTTATGCCTGCGGTACATAGAAACTTTTATGTCATACTAGTTCGTTATTGAAATCCAGTCTCAATACAAATCAGTGTTTTAAAAAATCCGGTTTGAATTAATAGGCGAATGTTAACAAACGTTAATGTCATAATATCACAATAAATTTTATATGTGTCAAAGTTAGAAGTCAAAATGAACGAAGATTTTGGAATTCCTGGCGAAATTATTGAAAAAGCAAAGAAAACAACTGTATATCTGTTACCAAAAAAGTCTAAAGAAGCTTACGACATGGTTATTAAATAAGTTGAACAAAAAATTATTTCTCTTTATGCCCGGGCGGGCCATAAAGTACGACATTAGATAGCTGGTAACTAAGCAATAAAAACACAATAATGAACTAGTATGACATAGAAAATATTATAAATATTCAATAAGAATTTTTTTAAAATCTCAGGTGAGAGATAAGGTTGTAAATAAGAAATAGAAGGTGATAAATTAATTTTTACATATATTTCATTGGAAGAAGTTATGAAAAAAACTTATCTTAAAATTATATATTAATCATCTTCTATACATTCTCACTATATACATTTTGTTTGTTGAATATTAATCTCTATACTACAGGAGTAACAAATTTTATTTTGAAAAAATAAAGAAGATTCCTACCAGAATCTAAAAAAATTGCTATTTTCGCATATTATACAAAAAATCATTGAATCCAAAAATGTATGTAATTTAATTAATTTTGTGATTATATATTCTTGATCTTAGAGGTTCCTCCAACATTTCTACGAAAACGCCAATGAAATTACTCCAGTTTTATCAAAGTTACAGTATTTAATATATATATTTTCTTGTAAATTCAAGATTCCTAAAATTTACAAAATAATAATGATATAAGTGCCGTATTTCGTAATTAGGGAAAATTAATTATCCATAAATTTTATCTATGGAACAGACCTCCTAAATAACAGTTTCCATCCTTCGGAAAATTGTTCCAATGCCACCTTATTATATATATATATTCTTTATTGAGATACTTGGTTTTTTATTATAATATAATATTCATATTATATATGAGTAATTAGCTAAAAATGATTATGTGCTATGACAAAAAAAATGCTGTCTTAAAGCCGATACTTTCTCCTTCAAAACGCCGTATTACAATTTATTATTTATATCTACATTATAACTGTACAATAGTTTATAATGTACTCCGCCGCGCTTTAGAAAGTCCCGCGGATGCGGAACCCATACTTAGTTTACCGAATTTTCTCCGGAAAAACCATTGCTCGGACGAGAGAAACGCAGTGAACGTTTTTTGTTGCAAAACACCCCTTCTATACAGTGGTGTTTTTAATTTTTCTTTACCTATCTCCCAGCGTGAAATATTGGAAAACTTCGGAAAAAAAAGTTTTTTCATTTTTTTTTCCAATTTGGGAAATCGACTGGTAAACTTTTTTGTAAATTAATCTACATACTAAGGTACTTATAAAAAAAAATCAGCCGTATTGCCAATTACTTGTAGTTGTTCCCCTATCCTCTGGCCTATATGTAGTTATAAAAAAACATTTGAAAATTCCGAAACGCGAAACAAAGAAATAAAATATACGATAAACATGATTGTGTTTTTGTGGTAGCAAAAAGGATAACTACGTTGGGATTCGAACTAAAACGTGTCTCTGGCTGTTTTTTTTTTTTTTTTAGACAACTCGCATCAACCCAATGGGTTATTAGCGATGGCTAGTTTATTGTTCAAAATATTACAAGAACTTAGATTTTTGTATACATGTTAATAGCTTTAAGGTATGCACACAAGTTACCAGCATCACATTGATCTCCTAAGATCGATCTTAAGTTGGATTTGATTGACCACTGCGATCTCTCGTGTTGAAATAAAGGACCCTCCACCAGGAAATGTTTTACCGACATTTCTGTTCGACACGATTCGCACACAGGTTGATTTGTTTTCGTTATGAGGTATGAGTTGGTAACGAACGTATGTCCGATTCTTAACCTGGATCATTGTAATATAGTAGTGAATTTAATGTGTATTCGGAGTTTTTGGTGTTGAACTTAATGATACTGACGAATCGCTATCTTCTTGGTTCAAAGATTCGAGATCCAATTGCGTAATGAGTTTTTTAGTAATTCTTGTACATTTACTTTTTATTTTTTTGTCGGTGAAGTGGGGGTATATAGCTTGTAATTGATCGACGAGGCCATGTATATCTTCAGTATATATTCTAGCTACACTCAGTGGATCAGGTGATCCATGCACACTTTCCAAGAAATCACATGTTTGTATGTAAGTCAGTACTTGCTTGTTTATTCCTGTTTCAAAAAATACTTTTGTTGGTTCCATTTGTTTTTCAACATTTGCTGTAACTGGTGCTGGATCTTTAGTTTCAACTTTTTTGGGGATATTTGATATTTTTGGTTTAGAAAATTCGACTTCGTTGGTTTGTTCAACTGGAGAAGGAGTTTCAGATAAAGGTCGTTTGGCTGAGGTAGAGGAACTAGAAGAAAATGTATTTATTTTCAGGGGAATTAATTCAGAAATAGTTTTTTCAGAAGTATCGGCGCTTGCAGTACTTTTTTCTTGGGATATATCAGTTGACAAATTTGCGTCAGGAATGTTTTGAGATGGCAATGCTGATGTTTGGATGGATGAAGTAAGAGGTGAAATTGTTATATTTGTTTCTGAAACTGTTGGTTGTTGTGTTTCGGGCATGGATGATTGTAAGGATGGAATAGATGTGGTTACTGTTGTGTTTGTTGATGAAGTTTGTGATTGTTCTAGCTGGGTATTAGGGAGTGGGCATTCTGTTGCGACATGCCCTTTCTGTTTACAGTTGAAGCATAAATGGTCATCCAGTGAGAGAAAAATTCGATATGAAGTCCCTTCGTGATTTACAGTAATAAATTCAGGTATTTGTATCTGATTAATAGGTAAGATATAAGTCTGCCTACGGAAACTTGAGATATGTTTAAATTCCGGATGAGAAGTTCCAATCCGAAGGAACGTTATTTGCGACATTAATTTAATGCCAATTTTTGTAAGTTCATTTTCTATTAGTATATTTGGAATTGATGGGCAGACATTAGATAGTAGTAGTCGTTCTGTAGGTGTTACCAATCGACGAGCCTTAATGATAGTTTGTCCAACAACTATTGATCCATCATGGGTGTCCATAAAGGTATCAACTAAGTTTTCATTTGCTAAGTATATGCATATGCGATAATGTTTTTCGGTTCAATTATACTTCCCAAAGAGATTAGATATTCCTCTAATTTTGTGTTGTCCAATGAATGGAATACGACTGCTTGTTTTTTGCTTGGAAATTTTGGTGAATTCGTGACTGTTGCATATGATTTTATTTGTGGTTTAGTACCTCCTTGGTCAGGAGTACTCATATTTTCTGGTTCATCCATATTGGTATTTGTGGAGCATTGATGTTCTAGTTACTGACCTGCCTAATTTATGATAGAACAGGTTTACTAATGAGTTTTCAACAAAACTTTATCTTGAATGTAGATTTAATTTGGTATTATGAAGTTATTTGTTTTGATTTCAATGCATATAAATGAATAAAAACTCACAGCATCAAGAGTATTACTGCCTGCAGTTGGAATCTTCAACACTGAACAATATAACTGTATTATTTCGCTTTGATTCTCACTAATTTGATAGTTAATCGGAGCTGGTATTAAAACACAACCGGTGCTCAAATTGCCAGGGCCGAACCCTCCTCTGGCTGTTTTTGTTTTGGTAATTTAATTCATTCAAAATACGACGTTTAGATTTCTGCATATTGAGAAGAGTATATTTTTTTTTTGAAAGCATGTGGTATATTTTTAATATAGTCATCGCTTCAGCTTTTTTTTGTGACCTTCTTCGCCAATTTCAATAAACCTATACATAAAGGACGAACATCCATTTCACTTTTTTGAAATTCAGGAATCAACTCTTTAGAATCAACATTATTCTTCGTACGTTTTAGGTTAAGAGCTTTTAGTATTTTTCTTCTTCATAATATCGAGATTTCCTTCTTTTTTACAACATATGAATGATGGATTTTTTGAGTGGGCTATTTATATATTTAAACCAACTGTTATACAAGCTGTGAGTACTTTTTCAGTTAATCCACTCCCATATTATCCGGGAATTCTGAAGTATTTACGAGCTGAATATCCGTCTATACAGGTTTAACGTCAAATCCGCCATTGAAAAAGAAAATGCAGGCTCTAAAGAAACTCCACGTTATTTTAATCTGTGCTCTAACAAAAGATGTATAAATCATCGTACATGAATAGCCGTAGGAAAATTGGCATTCCTCAGTATCGGCTAGGCTTATATTTTACTACATAGTTCAGATTATACAAGCTGGCCCATGAGCACATACCAAAAACAGTTGCAAAAAAACATAGTAAAGTTTGTTCATACTTATAGTGAAAGGGCTTACATATCAAAAAATGACCGTGCAAAATATGAAATTGGAATGTGTCCGTGTTTCACTTGAATGCGCAGTATGTTAATTTTTTCCAGGAGTAGGGTGAAAATCTCCAATAAACCCTGGCGGGCATTGTTGATGAGCTTGCCTCAACGTTCTAAGCCACAATGCCGCCGCGTGTCGAAGTCTCCACATACATCTGCCCCATCGGCACCCATTTCCAGGATTCCTTCGATGTACAGGACACAAGAATATTGTGTGCTCTGTGGTGTCTCCTACTTCCTCGCACAGTCAGCAATTATAGCTGTTGGGTCCACGACCTCTCCTATTAAGGTATTCTCTGAAGCACCCATGCCTGTGTCAGGCTGTAATGCCCCTCGTATAATGTATTAGTTCATTGACGAAATACCTTAATTAATACTTTTATAAATATGTCTATCAGCAATGATATAAAAGTATTAGTAAGCTTAAATAAAAATATAAACATAGTTTTGGACATTTTGATGAGACGGGTACAAATATATTTATAATTAGATTAATACAATAAACTTCAACGAGGTCGGTTCTATACCGATAGATCAACGTAATTTGTACTTAGAATTATTTAGTTGTTTAATAAAGATATAAGTGACTTTTACTAAGTGTTAAATAACAACGACCCGTCAACCTTTACAAGGCGATACTTCATCTCCCGTGTTCTCTGAAGACCCATTCTTCGACCTTCGGTATGAGTTCGTAGATCCATTCGCCCTTTATCGATGGGTCCCATTCCTCTTGCAATCTTTTCAACAGCCTGTCTCGAGCTTCTTCTCGTATACGGGCTTCATTATCTTAGGGCAGTTCCATTTGTCTTCGCTGAAGTAATTGCTGTTCGTGCCCAAACTGCGCCATCCTCTCATCATGCAGAGGCTCGTCGTTCTTTGGATCGCACCCATATATCTACACCCTGGGTTACCACCCCATACAATTGTATTGAGACTACGACGGTAGATAGCAGCTTTCTACGTACTGCTCACGGACCTCCTATGGTCGGTATAAGTCCAGTTAGTGTTGTTTGAAGGACCATTTATTGTCCAGCTAGATTCCCAAGTATATATACATGAATTGGAGTGATATTCACTGAGACCTTAAAGACATATTGTGTCCTTATTTCACTCAGTCCCCAGAGACTAGTAGCTTCTTTAGACCTATTCACCGTGAGAATTTTAAAACAGGATTGAGTTTGGGTAAGTGCCCCTTCTCCATTCAGCAGTGTTCTAGGCTCAACACCATAAGATTCTGAGTTGCCATGGAATCCTAATTTTTGTGGATGGGAATTTCCTTTTCCATTCCACAGAATCTACAATCTGCTTGCTCCACTATCCCAAGATTTTCAAGGTCAGAGCCCCTTGGCAGACCTGTTGAAACTCTTCATGAATTTTGGCCTGGGCACTTCTGTTCTCACCTGGTAATGGTCTCCCAGAAGTATCTTTGATCATCTGAGGCCCACTAAATATTTCCAACGGTCAGATATCTCCTCTTTCCTCTGCGATGCCTATTTTTTCCAATATTCAATCGACTTCCGGCCCCCGAAAGAGTGCTATTCCATTTCCTTTTATTCCAGTAGGTCCTGATATCCACTCATAGACCATCGATTATATTTTGAAGTTCCAAGTTTTTGAGGTCTACTCACACAGTAGATAATATCCGTGTGTGGAGTGAAATGGATATTTTTGTATGATATTCTCACGATAGTATGGAATGGGATCCACTGAAGTACATGCTCTAGGAAAGGTTTAATTAAGGACAACTACTACTAAATGTGCAGGCGAGCCTTGTCCCAGACAAACTCAAGCCAAGGTTCCGGCACTGAGGCCACTGGCGGGCCCATTGTGCCATTCCTGCTACCTAGACATCCATGAAGCCGAGCCCTTCAATAAAGGCCACAACCTTTTCCAATGGATGTCTGCTTGTGTCTCCAGGGGACATAACAGGGACTCCGATGATTCGCCTGCGTAGTACAGCGCAGTGTGGACACTCTAAGAGAACATGGACTGATGTTTCGTCAGTCATGCCGCAACCCCTACATAGGGAACTTTCCTCTACTCCTAAGTTGTGGAGGTGTTTCCTCATGGAGCAGTGCCCTGTTAGGAGTCCTGCTATCTTCCTAAGCGTACTCCTTGGTAGTTTAGTAGCTGCCCTAGCGTGTCCATCAGTCCATCCCTTCAGTAGAAGTTTGGATTGTCTAGGACCCTGCAGAGCATTCCAATGAGCGAGGTGCTGATTCCTCAGCCACTTCTTCTTCGTCTCCTTGCGTGTTTTTTGTTTTGTTAGGCCCAGGGTCATGCCCGGGCCGCAGAAAGGAGCTGCCGCCCCTTCCGCAGCCAGTGCATCCGCCATCTCGATGCCTTCAAAACCAGAGTGGGCTTGGGAATCCATTCTAGCCGCACCACGTTCCGCCTTGCAAGATTAGCAAGTCGTTCTCGACATTCGTTAGCCTGTCCTGAATTGCTGGTATACCAACTCAGGGCTTTAATTGCTGCCTGACTGTCGGAGTATATGGTTATGCGTCGATCCACATAACCTCTGTCTAGGTTTATCTGCTCACATTCCAAGATAGCATATATCTCGGCCTGATATGCAGATACAACATCACCCAATGGTACATAAACTTGTGTTCTTGGGTTCCTGGAGTAAATTCCAGCCCCTGCTCTGTCACCGGAGCCTGAGCCATCTGTGTACCAGACGGTCCCATTAGGCTGTGTATTCCTCTCCTTTTCCCAGGACTCTCTATCCCGGATCATGGCCCTGTATGGGGTAGCGAAGTAGTACTTACGCAGGCATTCATCAGCCGCTCGAGCCAGAACTGGAATATCTTCCAGGAGCCGGAGCTTCTTGACGTGCCTGCACTCTTCCTCTCTTCGCACGTATCCCAGTCGTTTCAAGCGCAGGAGAGCACATGGTGAAGAGGCTGAAAACCAAGGATCTTTTCCATCGCAACAGTTGGCGTAAATTGAGGATAGCACTTTTTTGCTGAATGAAAATGTTGTCCATAAAACCTGTTTGGTGTTACTTTTTTTTAATCATTGTTGTTCTTTTGAAATATGTTTTGAATAGTTTTGCGATTTTTTTATTGAAGTGTGTATTCATTAACAGCAATCACAACATTCACCACAATAAATCATAGGAGAACCTGGATAAAAACATGATACTATCCTGATAAGGCAGGTAATCGATTATTGGAAATTTCTCTTTTTATTATTGTCACCCAAGTTTGATTACATTCGGCTGAAATAATAGCTACATATTTTTTGCATTCAGTTGTACTAAAGCACTTCTTTTGATTTCTATTTTTCAGCTATTGGCCCCATCAATATAATGTACACTTAATCTCATTGAATATGACTTGACTTGAAGAGCTCCCTGAATTAAATATACTTTTTATATTAATTTCTTTGGTTTTTCAATGGTATAAATGTATCACCTATATAAAATATGTCCCGTACACAGGATATTTGATATACAGGTTGTCTCATTATATTCTGACTGTTTTTAAGAGCTTATATCTTCGAAACGGTTCTGGATAATAAGATGCGGTTTCCACAGTTAGGTTTAAAATTACCGTGAGTTTTGTTGTGACACATTTATATAAATGGCGTACTTCCGGTTTACCCGCTAGAAAAGTGGCGTATTTTCAGAATACAGTAGATGTAATTTTTTAAATAGGACACCCTGTATATTTAGCAATTTATTGAAAGACGCATATTTTTACTTTATAACAGTACTTCAAAGTTTGAAATCGGTGCACAGAAAGCGAAGTTATATAACTTTAACTAGGATACTGTAATGATTTAGATATAAAGTTGGAACTTTATTAGCTAAAGTGAACTGTAAAAAACAAATAGGAAAATGTTTTAGAGCACTCTAAATCAATTGTTCGATGTGTCTTCCTTCTTGGTCTCTACATTTGTGGAATCGAACCAAGTTGTCAAATGCTGCTGTCAACATTTCAAGAGGAATATTTTCATTACCTGCCGTATGTTATTTTTTAATTCCTCAATAGTATCTAGCAGGCATCGGGTTGTAGACTATCTTTCACAAATCCCCATACAAAAAAATCTGGAACAGCCAGGTCTGGGGAATTCGGAGGCCATTCTATTGGACCAGTCCTACCAATCCAATTATTTCCAAATTGTTGGTTAACAGATTCTCTTGCTATGTTGGAATGATGGGGTGGAGCCCCGTCTTGTTGAAAGTAAACATTTTGGTTCAATATACCATCTTCTTCTAACTGGTTCTAACATAATGTGACGCTCTGTCAATGATCGCAATATTTTTGTGATGTGACATATTAACGCCTCCTTGATTATTACCTATTTATTAATAAGATATCCGAATCATTACAGTATCCCAGTTAAAGTTATCTAACTTCGATTTCTGTGCACTGATTTTAAACTTTGAGGTACCGATAAAAAGTAAAAATATGCGTCTTCCAAGAAATTGCTCAATATACAGGGTGTCCCATTTAAAAAATTACATCTACTGTATTCTGAAAATACGCCACATTTCTAGCGGGCAAACCGGAAGTACGCCATTTATATAAATGTGTCACAATAGAACTCACGGTAATTTTAAACCTAACTGTGGAAACCGCATCTTATTATCTAGAACCGTTTCGAAGATATAAGCTCTTGAAAACAGTCAGAATATAATGAGACACCCAGTATTATACAGTTTCTTGGAGAATTTCTTTTCTTTTTGGGTTTGATTTTTGTTAGTTCTAGGTTGTTCCAGCTAACAATATAACCGTTCTTGGTATCGTTCCCGTAAGTGCTGTATTTGTTTCACATTCCAATTGTTCATAGTATAGTTCTTGGGACTGCTTATACAAACTGCACCTTCTGGAAGGGATAATAAAGTTGATGTGGACACAGTGTAGGGGCACTCTGAACGCTCGAGGGTGATGCTACAAAGAGAGTCCCGTCAGTACTAAAACTGCTTTAATGAGAACTAGAATGAAAAGTGTAACGCCGTTAGTGGTAGTTGCATTATACTTCCACATTTTTCAGCGCTGATATCCTAACCTAACCTAACGTTTTACGACCAGTATGTTTTATTTATGTTTACGACGTGTATCGTGAGCTAGTCCAGTTTTTTTAAACTATTTTGGTTATTTGTGCGTGTGTGTGTCGAGTATTCGTAGTTGGTTTTTATTGTTTATAGTGGGACTTTTACATTAAGAGACAATGTCGAGAATATGTATTGTGAAATACTGTAACGTGAGGTGCACCCAGTAAACTTTATTTTCATTTAAAAAAACATGTTTCACTAAATACAGAAAGACATAATATAAAAGCAGTTGTTATTCTTCCATGCAGCTATAAAGAACAACATTAAGTTAACTGGAAAGAAGTTTAGTTAAAGTATATCTTCCCAGTTTATTGCATTGTTGTTTTTTGTAGAACTCCCAACATTTATTTTTCTTCATGTTTGTCATTGGAATATGTGGAAAAAAAGTTTCATTCACTGTATACTGCTTTGTATTTAATGAAATATGTAAACTTGATGATAACCTATTGCTCTATTTTTCCCACATGATGGCTATAAAAATGCAGGTTTGTAGTGAACAATTTATCATAGCAGGGTACAATGTAGTATGTTTGAAAATTGTAGGTAGCAGTTTTTAGTGATCTTCAAAAACTGACTTAACAGCGTCATCTTCGAAGGGCTCCCTCAGGAGGAACTCGACACATGTTAAGTAAATTCCATCGAAATTTTCATTTGTTGTATACCGAATGTTTTAGAAATTACGGAAACAATTTGAATATGAAAATTCACAAGTTTCATAATTTATAACAAACTTGGAGTGGGGTAGAAACGTGCTTAACCTCCCTATGGAGAGTGGAAGTGGAGGAAAGTGTACTTTTTATAGAGGTAGAAGAACGGAACTTTTTTGCTCCTCCAATTTTTTTCATAGAAAACTCGCTAATACAAAATCTATTGTAGTTTCTACTTTGGAACTTTTACCGTGAAATATTGAATGAATATTCTATTTGAATTGTCGTCGAAATTAAAAAATATGTAAAATTACTTTGGACAACCATAAGAATTTGATTTGTAATGCATAAGAAACTTTAGTTTCCTGAAAACTTGTAACTCTGGAAGAATCAAGCCATTATATAAAGCTCGAATAGGAAATTTCAGAAAAAAAACTGAAACATCCGATTATTTATTGAACAGAAAACTCGAAAGAGTTTTTAAATTCGTTTCCTTTCCAGATACTTCTAGTCTTGAAACTGTGTTGAGATGAAAAAAAAAATACTCCAACTATACAACAAGTCCAAGGAAACTGTTACCAGATGAAATTCTCAGCAAAGTTTTAGAGATGCAAAATCAAACAATTCCAAATAATTTTTGGGACTATGAATTATTATTATGCGATTGGTTGAAATTAAAATAACTTATTTAAGCAAATTAATACATGGCATTCATAAATACCGAATATAATAGTTATTTATGTATGTATGACAAAGTAAACAGCTAATACAGAACAAATCTACTCATTATTTGTTAAATTGAAATTGAACGTATTATATTATATAAAGATTGAAAATCTGCAAATTTCTTCTTTTATAAATGATGATAACTGTGTTGTCAGTTGGATCATCGCCTGAAATTCTCTCCGCAATTTTTGTTATATTGAGCACTGATTCTGCAACATAGGACTGCAGCAATCGTGTCACTTTTCCATTTTCCATGGCCTATCAAATTTTCTTCATTGCCGCGTGCGTTGGCAGAGAAAGAGAGTGACGGATGTTCGACGGATACAATGTCTGGTAAAAAGTGATGGTTCTGGCAGATGCAGATATTTGGGAATTTTTTTTGGAACACATCCGATAGTATGGATTCCAATCAGCTGAGCAGTGCATTTACCGTTCCTGTAGGTTAGGAACAATCGATCGTGAGACGTGTGCTTAGGACGCAGAGAGACATATTTATTAAATAGTTTTATGGATTTCACTTTTCCTTCAAATTCTTCAGTGACTACAAATAAACGAGGCTTGTTGGTCTTTGTTCTGGGTATATAAACAACAAGAATTGTTTTTTTGTGCTCTATGTCACATACTTTCGAATTCAAAAGTTCTTCATTACGTAAATCTCCAGCAATTCCAAATTATACAAAAATCTAAGAAAATGCTACATTGTATCATTTTGGTATGGAAAAGTTTGTACATATTACTTTTATCATCAAGTAGACTTCGTCCGGTGCATCTAGTGAGAGTTTAAGTATTTCTTCTTGTGAAAAAGTTTTGGATTTCCCTGGAACATGATTCCTTGATTTTTGTTTCAAAAAAGCCGTTAGTTTTATGTATTTACCGCTGTTGACGTCTTGCTTTATGTCGTAGTGGCGATTGTATTTTTCTTCGGATTTTTATGACAGAAGTTTTAAAGTCTCCAATGACTTCTTTTGAATTTCAGGTGGCGTGCACTGAATATCTTTCATAATTTGTTATAAATAAATCTCAAGAAAACTATTATCAAGCCCTGTTTAACCAAACTTACTAGTGTCATTCAATGTCTGTCGTGACATATAGCAAAAAGAAAACCACACTTCATTGAAGATGATGTGAAAGTGGATATTTTGTTAAGTGTCGAAGAGAATCCAACTTCAAGTACACGTCAAATTGCCCGTGAAAATAATGTTAGTCATACAACTGTTCTAAGAAGTCTTCATAAAGAAAAACTTCATCCCTACAAATTAACTTTTGTGCAGGAGTTAACAGAAGACGATCCAGATCGTAGAATGGAATTCTGATAAAGATTGATGAATAAGCTGAACAGAAATGAGATAGCTTTTGGTACCATTCTTTTTTCTGACGAATCAACATTCACATTAAATGGAGAGGTAAACCGACAGAACTGTAGATATTGGTCAGCAGAGAATCCTAATTGGATGCGTGAGACACATACTCAGTACTCTCAAAAGGTGAACGTTTGGGCCTGTATCATAGGCGACCATATTATTGGTCCTATATTTATAGATGACAATTTGACAGCTGAAAAATATTTAAATATGCTCAGAAATGAAGTTATTCCTGCGTTGGCAAACTTATATCCCAACGCAATAGATCGTAGCTTACCGAATGAAAATGTTTGGTTCCAGCAAGACGGGGCAACAGCCCATTATGCTTCAATGGTAAGAACTTATTTAGATGAAATCTTCCCCAATAAATGGATTGGACGAAGAGGTACTATTGAGTGGCCAGCTAGATCGCCAGACCTTACGCTGTTAGATTTTTTTCTGTGGGGTTATCTCAAGAACAAAGTATATGCAACACAACCAACTAGCATTGTAGAACTCAAACACAAGTTAACTACAGAAATACGGAATATTTCACCTCAAACTTTAAACAAAGTTGAGGAGGAGTTCTATAGGAGACTGTGCTATTGCCAACAACTAGGTGGAGAACATTTTAAGCATTTATTTCAATGTATTAAAATCAAATACATCAGGTATTTTATGTATGTGTTTAATAACTGTAAAAATAAAAATTTCACCCTGTATAATTCATAATTGACCATACATTATTTAGTTTGTTGGAATCGGTTCATTAAGAGGATTTCAAAAATATGCAAATATACAGAGTGCTTCATTAAAAAACAACACCGACTATGGCATACTTGCGTGAATCACCCTGTACATTTGAATTTATGCACAACTCAATTCAAAAGTTGACGTGTCTCAGCATTTTTTTATAATTTTCTAGAATAATGGCATGAAGAACTTTATTCCATAAGTGGTTTCCACACTGTATATACCTAAAGTGATCAATTTTGGCTTAATTATTATACAGGGTGGGGCAAACTTCTGACATCGGAGGATTACATCGTTGTGGTGATAGATAGAACTTTATAGTTTTGTGTTAGCTAATACAGTTACTGAGAGCACATTTTGAAAATACTTTCGATTCTACAGGGTGTTCGAAAACCACGTAGCAGCACAAACTTACATTTTTTTTAAATGGAACGTACTATATTTTGTTCAAGAATCGAAAAGATCTCACCGAGAGCGTTACAAAAATATGGCACTCTAATATATTATAAGGCCAATTATTAGCAAAAAAGACCTCCTCTTTAACACTCTGCAGAACAGTAAATTAAAATAAATCAACAGGTCTTTGTGTTCAAATGTCATACACACATCATTGGCTGTGCTTAGTATTAATTACTTTTTTCATATGTGGCTTCTTTAATACAGGGTGAAACAAAACGCAAATCAAGCAATATCTCAAATTTTTTAAATGAATCACCCTATAAGTCTTTTTACAATTTGTTAGTACAATTAATAAACTTTCGAACGATGTAGTAAACTTAGGGCATTAGTTAATGGAAAATCGTAGATATTTTATGATAATGGTCAAAAACAAGTATTTTACATAAACAAATTAAATGGTATTAGATTTTTACATGCAACATTTTGTGAATTTTAACATTTCTAAGGCATAAATTCTAATCGTAATTTTGGATGCATCTAAAATATCTTTGACTTCTACTCTTACCATTAGAGGAAGGAAAGAAGGAATTATGTTGGAAGAAATATTTTTGTTTACTGTAAGTAGACTAATGTCATTATAGTAGGTACTGATGAATATAAAAGCAGTTTGTAGTCTTTACGAAATAATTACTCAAGTCACCACAAACAGTATATCTTAGTTATGTAAAATGCAAGCTTGTAATTCATTTTCCAACTTTTTCTATTTTTGAAAAACTAACAATTATGAAAACCAACATTATAAGAACACTCACATTTACATAAATGAACATTGACATTCTATAAAAAGTATAGTAGTTTATGCTAAGTGTTCAAAATGGCGATCATTTACTTCCATACAATTCTTTTCAAAAACGAGGATCTCACTCTTTCCAACATAGCTGGAGTTATTGTGGAAAATGCGTTACGTTTGATACACAAGCTGCTTGATGTATCCCCATAAAAAGAAATCCATCGGTGTGAGATCTGGAGATCGAGGAGGCCACGAAATTGGTCCACCACGTCCTATCCACCTGTCGGTAAAATTTCTGGTACACAGATGCTCCATCTTGTTGGAACCACAAGTTAACTATTGTGTTTGAATCAACTTCCTAAACACAAACGAAGAATACAGCAATATTTCTTTGACATCTATTAGTAGATACTATTTTGATAGTAGCCCATTTGATATAATCAAAAATATGGCTTGATTATGTTTCGCCCATTCTTAAACAAGCCTATAATAACAATTCTTGAACGTGAAACATGAATAAATATGAAATTTTTGGTAATTCCAGGTAGGTACCTACGGCATTAGCAAACATTTTATTTCATTGATTAGATATTGTAGATGCATCCAAAATTACGATTGAAATATATGCCTTAGAAATGTTAAAATTTACAAGAGGTTGCATTTAAAAATTTAATACCATTTAATTTGTGTATGTAAAATACTTGTTTTTGACCATTATCATAAAATATCTACGATTTTCCATTAACTAATGCCCTAAGTTTACTACATCGTTTGAAAGTTTATTAATTGTACTAACAAATTGTAAAAAGACTTATAGGGTGATTCATTTAAAAATTTTGAGATATTGCTTGATTTGCGTTTTGTTTCACCCTGTATTAAAGAAGCCACCGATAAAAAAAGTAATTAATACTGAGCACAGCCAATGATGTGTGTATGACATTTGAACACAAAGACCTGTTGATTTATTCTAATTTACTGTTCTGCAGAGTGTTAAAGAGGAGGTCTTTTTTGCTAATAATTGGACATATCTTTGTAAAACAACCTTATAATATATTAGAGTGCTATATTTTTGTAACGCTCTCGGTGAGATCTTTTCGATTATTAAACAAAATATAGTACGTTCCATTTAAAAAAATGTAAGTTTGTGCTGCTACGTGGTTTTGGAACACCCTGTAGAATCGAAAGTATTTTCAAAATGTGCCCTCAGTAACTGTATTAGCTCACACAAAACTATAAAGTTCTATCTATCACCACAACGATGTAATCCTCCGATGTCAGAAGTTTGCCCCACCCTGTATATAAAAGCTTCCCATGTATTCTTGTTTCTTGCTTTGGTTCGTGCTTCCGCTAAAGTTATAGGTACCTTTGCTTTCCAAAACGTTTTCTATGTTATCGTCCCATGTTTTCCTTGGTCTTTCCCTGGTTCTTCTTTCATGTCTTTCTGCTTCCCATATCTGCTCCACTGGCATGTTGTTGCTTAATCTAGTTAAGTGTCCAAACCATTTGAATCGTCGATCTTGTATTATCTGTATTACTGGTGGAGCATTGAGGTTGTCTCTCACTATTGAATTTCGTATTATGTCTCTCCTTGTAATACCTGCGACCTTCCGTAGGTATTTCATCTCTAAACTCTGATTTCCATCCTCTTCGTCAGTACCCAGCTCTCGCATGCAAACGTTAATATAGGGAGAAATATAGTTCTATATACAGTCATTTTCGTTCCAACCAAGATTTCTCCCTTTCCAATGAGCGAGCTTTTGAGACTATGGTACATTATCTATTCTTGTATTTAACTATATGTCCTGGTTCTCTTTATTATTGATGTTTACTCCTAGGTATTTGAAATTTTCTACTTGTTATAGATTTTTTCCGGTAAGATCTACATTTATTTGGGTATCTTCTTTTCCTGTCATCATTACTTTTGTCTATTCTTCATTTATTTTCAAGTTTTTATTTTCTAGCTTCGCTTCGCATTTCATTTTATCATTATTTATCACTGTGTATGTTTTTTTGTTGTAGTTGAACCTGTAGATTTTAACCGACGTTGAAGTTGGAAAAGTAACTTTCCAAGATAAAATAAATCCATTATACGAGGTGTTTTTAGTATTACTGAGGTATAATAAAAGTCCAGTCGAAAAACACTTATAGTAGTTACTTGGATAAATAATTGTCTCAAGGCGATTAACTATTTATCGAAGTCGATTCCAGTGTGAAGTTTCTACTTTCCAAAGCATCAATCTGAAGTTTTTCAGATTGAAAGACAGATTTATTCCGGATTGGAATGAAATATGGAGGAAGCAGATATCTTTAGAACCGAAAGGACAATATTCACGTACACAATGTGGCACAATACATCTGATGTGATTTTTATTGTGAATAATGTATTTCCAGTTTCACTGGAAATACTATCAACCTGTTCAATTAAGATGTATCTTTGTATCTGTGGAGTGGGGAGGGTGAATGTAGGCTAACAGCACTTAGGCCACATGTAACCCATTGTACATCCTCCCGAAGAGTTGACCTCATCGTCTATCCTGTCCTTCCCAGGAAGGTGGACAGGTCACTAGGAGACATCTCCTTCATATCGGCAGGTGTTGGCCAAGACTTACACACACACTCTCTTATTGACGATAACTCCAGACAGTCGCATAAGACATGCCTAACAGTTTTATCTTCCTGTTCACACATACAGCATAGGGGTGTGTCCACTAGCCCCATAGTATGGAGTTGTTTCATTAGTTGACAGTGGCCAGTCAGAAATCCTACTGTTAAACGTAGGTTTTTCCTGGTCATTGCCAAATATTTCTTCGCCGCTAGCTTCCCGGGGTGATCCTGGCAAGACTGCATCCTTCAATTCCATCCCATCTCTTGAGGGATTGAGCATGGATGTAACGTTTGGCTAGTTCGAGGTCGTTATGCCGTAGGTGTCACTGAGTCCTATAATTTTTAGTCCAGCGGGTTCCCTGACCGAAGAATTGGCAATGCGATTACCTTTACTCCTGTCGTGCCCTTTAACCCACCTCAGGATAATATTGTTATATGCCGAGGCGTCAGCACAATGTGCACATGTGTGGCACAACACATCTGATGTGATTTTTATTGTGGATAATTTATTTTCAGTTTCACTGGAAATACTATCAACCTGTTAAATTTAGATATGTATGTTCTTCCAAATTTTCGATAGATCTTGTTATTTCGAATACGTGGAACAATATTCAAAGAAAATTCCAGAATTACTTTTTCCAAGACTGATGAGTTGACATTCATCGAAGATACCTACATGATTCGAGATCATTCTGGAGGAAAAAATCTAACGGACTATGCTCTAAAGAACGAAGACAATGTTCTACGTCCAAGCGGTTGAATTGGAGAATTCCAAAAAATCTCTCACCAGTTTATTATGCTGGCGATGTACATGAAATATAATCATTTCCATTCTCGTTAATATTATACAAGGTGGTCCGTAAGTAATGGTCCAAAGTGAAATGGAAGATTCTTCGCCTGAAAATATCACAACCTGACGCAACTTCTTTCAATAAAATATTGATGATAAGAAAGATACAGGGTGGCAAAGTTGGAATGACAAAAATATTTTTGAAACTTCAGTTCTTTACGTCAGGTTATGTTTGAGCGACCAGGGGTCTCGACGCAAAAGATCTGACCGTTACGTTACATTACGCTAAGTTGCTTCGTTATGTGCCTAGCTTGCGTGCTTGAGCTCTCTTCTTAGTCTTCCTCTCATTTACGATTCATGTGCTCCGGCCGGGATTTGAACACAGGCCGCCCGCGTGGAAGGCGAGCATTCTACCACTGAACCACCGATGCTATATCAAAATTCTATGCAAAGCTGGTATTCGCAGTGCTGGTGATCTACTCGAATTTGTTCGGATAAATGTTTACTATTATTTCCATAATTTTTATTGCGCGATTGATCTTCTTTGTTCATTTCGAAGAAATTCAAATAATTTAATTCGGAATTTATTTCAATACGATCGCGCAAAAAATGGTATAAGCATCTCGAACGTTAAGGGTAATTACAACGTTTGTATGTATATTCTTCTCGTAAA
>CAJUYH010002112.1:0-14701 GCA_910591685.1 Galerucella tenella | reverse complement strand
AACGTTAAGGGTAATTACAACGTTTGTATGTATATTCTTCTCGTAAAATTGGACAAAATGATATGAGGATTAAGGGGTCTAGCACATTTACTTTTCGAAATACAGGGTGTTGAAATGTTGGGAACTTGAATGTTTTAATTCGATAACTTTAAAATGGATGGATAAATTGATTTGACATTTGGCAGCATGTTTTTAAATGTAAGAGGCCATATTTTGAAAGAATTCGTAGTTTGTGCAACTAGTGTGGATATGATGGCCATATCGCACGAGACGAATCGTTCAAGTGCGATATGGACAATCCACACGAGTCAAGCAGCATATTCTTTTTACGACCCACTTGAGAAAAAATCTAGAAAATAAAAATTTCTGTAAACTGTAATATAACTTCAAATTAAAAATTTTACAATTCAATTTTATGTTTCCACTAATTTTGTGGTAAACGTACAGTTCTGGAATGTCAAATTTGTATAATGCCACGGTTTCCCTTTTTAAATATACGATGCTGTTATAAGTAGATGTTGCCAGTCGGACTCCCTCATGAAGGGTACCGTACCATTATCTATAATAATGAATATTCTGCTAAATATTTCAAACGTCTACTTGTTGTTATTAATATCAAGCAGAATAATTATTTAAAAATGAAATTAACAATAAAAAAAAACTTTTCACGGGGAATCGAACCTGGGTCTACCGCGTGAGAGTCTGGTTTGCTTACTACTCGGCCACCGAGGCATATGCAAATTGTGTATCTACCTATAACGTCAAATGTATTACATAATTTTTGCTTAAAAGGAACTGAAGTTCCTACCGTGTGACCCGCGACACGTTCTACCTTTTTTTCTCAGTAAATTGGAAGATTTTGGATATACAAACGTGAAAATTTGAAGATAGGGGTTTTAGGATCTGGGAAATCATAATATGTTTTCCATTTCGATGTATTTCCCAGAGAACGTCAAAAAGCTATGTTGTTGGTGTAACTTCGCGATTAACTTATTTATCGTTAACGGTATCCCCCTATTTATTGGAAAATATTAAAACTGCATCAGTTTTGCGACAAAAAGGTAAACCTATATTTAGTGTCAAAAGTTACTGGTTCTTGAGATATTCGCATTTTCAAGCTCCCCTTCATAATTCTCATTCCACTTATTAGCAAAAAAATAATAATGTTAGTATGCGCTGATGTCAGCTTTATTACCAGCTATAATAGCAAAACCATTGATAATTTGCAATAATATTGTCATAGATTTAGAAAGCGTATTGCTTGGTAACAACCAGACTCCGAAGGCGAAGCAACATGCTGGCAGTAATTAGAAAGTTCTAAAATTGCTATTTTGTTGTTAATGTAAAGCCACAAAAAATAATCGCAAAAGTTTTCTCCAATTTCGTAGAAAATGCTCAAATTTTGGTCGTATATAGTAGGTGTTTTTCAAACAAGTGGCATTTGACATGTGGCATGACAACAAATACATGAAAATGTTTTGATCATTCAGTAAGTTGGAGTGATTTGATTATATATTTTGAAAAAATGTGCTGAGGGAAATAATTCGTTTGTTAGTGAAATAAGTAAAACAAATCAATGGTCCGGTGTTACACATAATTCAAATAATGCTGAAACTGAAATCTCTTCACCGAACAGTGAAAATCCTGTGAAAATGGTGTTTCAGTTTCAGTGGTGTTTGGGGAACGATTTCGTTTGGTGAATACTGCATCCAATGATGATTGTTGTTTACGACTGAGTTGTCATGAACCTTTTACGGCACTTTTCATAGAAGAGCTTGTTCGAAATAGTGGTTGCCATATTTGTAACCAAGAAGAGGTAAATAACAAGTCTCGTGTATATTTTTATGTCAAGACTTATGTGTTTTCACAGGCATGGTTTGCTGTCCAAATAATCTAACCGAATTCGGACTCATTCAGTTGGAGGCTGTGGAAAATACATAATTCCTCGCCCATGGAAATTGTTATGATGAGATGAATAAGTGGATTGCTGAATTTAAATCGTGCATAACAGACAATGCGAGAAACCTATAAGAAGCTGAAGCAAACTTTAGTGATGATAATTTTCATAGCCTAACGTCACTGTTAAAACAGCAAAATACTGAACTTTTTTCATCACTGCTAACCTGTAGAGGTGTATGATAAATTGAGAACACCAACGGATAGTTATCGAGTGAAAATGTGAGTCTTGCAACAACCATATCAAATATCATATCAAATCACAATTTTTATGACAAATCCAGATGATTAAGGAAGTCTGCATGAGTTTGTATGTTCCGCCATTGTTGCTGATTCAACAATTCGCATTTTAGATGATTCACCTTCACCAAAGATTTTCTGTGCCGCTGCAATTTTATAATTAATGCTTCCTTCAATATATCTCTTGGCCCTTTTCCAACTTCCATCACGTTCCAGTTGGATGATACTACCTCCTCCATTAACTAAACAAGTAGCTGACGTGCGACGAAAACTGTGGCCTGTATATAATTTATAATCTGATAAATCCAAATACTGGTCGATTCCACAAGGTATGGTATTTTCCAATTATATTTGTTCCCACCACTTGTTAAAAGCATTGAATGATAAAAAAATCAATTTCTTCACTATTGGTAACAGTAATTGTTTTTGAGTCAGGAGTTTTCACTATTAATAGCGAATCTTTGTCTTCAATGTCTTCTATGGTCATTTTCACAAGTTCATCTCGTCTACATTCACCGAAGACACCCATAATTAATACTACCTGTCAATATAATAGCTTATCAATATTTGCAGAGTGATAAGTTTCACCTGCGGCGCTTTACAGAGGAATTTGAACAATTTTTCTCTGGTGAGAGTTCCTAATTTTTTTTGGTTTGTATCCTACAAATTAGCATTTTAGGTATGCGATTAACTAATGTTAATATTGTTTCCTACAGCTAATACAGATCGTAGCATCAACAAATTATTTATCATCATTTGACATTCATTTGATGAGGCTTATGCCAGGGCCATTGAAAAATTATTGAAAAATACGTTTTTTATTAGAAATTATAGGAGAATTTGGATGAATTTCCGAATTTTTTAGTCCTTTGGTAATCTAGAACCATACAAATACTTTTTCCTACAACTGCTATGAAAAGTGACGTATTTCTCATAGCTAACTTAATTTCAAAACAAAATATTGCTCATACTGTGAGAAATATTATTTCTCACGGCACTTTGCCCACGCCACATACATTTATATGGAGAATCAAATAAAATCGACAAAAACTTAGTATGCTACTGTCATCTTTGAACACCTACTTAGTTGTCACAAAACTGTCAGATTATATTAGAAATTTTTAAATTCGAAAAGGTAGTTTCAAATAATAGAGAATTCAATGAAAAGAAATGACGTTCCGGGTTGAACCATACGAAATTGTACAAATTCCACCATCAACTATAGTTTTGAATAACATCATTCAGCAGCTTAGAGATAGGATACTTCAGTGTTATTTTTGTTTCACTTACCATAAAAATAAATATTAAATTACTCTACTTGTATTCTTTAAATTTGTGCAGTTGTAGAAAAAGTATAGTGTGCAGCATGTGAGGAAATTACTTTTCTCACTCGTGTGTTTGCGTCACTCGCCCATCGGGCTCGTGCCAAAAACTTTCAAACTCGTGAGAAATGTTGAACTTTCCCCTCTTTCTGCACAATATACTATTTCGCACGCTAATAGAAAAAATATATCATATTGATTGGGTTACTTTCAGTAGCGATTGTTTAGTGAACTTGAGTATACACTCTCCTATAGAAATGTAGCCACACATGCAATAGAATTACGACCTTAATGACTTGAGCGCAACTTTATTTGGCTTATTCTATTTATAGTGACATATACTTTGTATATTTGGTTTTGACACAAAGCTTTTAGGAATCCCTTTCTACGAAAAAGCATTTTATAGTTAGATTCGGCTCCGTGTTTCATCTATATAATACACTCTGCGGTTCTCCTTTCAGGATGAATTCTTCTTGATATGTTGTCGGCATAGATTTGCATAACTATATTCCTTGCTCGTAATAAACACACATTTCGCTACTCAAGTCACTTTGTTACAATCGAAAAATCAAGACTGATATAAAAATAGCAAAAACATGGAAATTGATAATTTATCATGAATATTCAGTACATGGACTTGAAATTTTGTTTAAAGAGTGCAGTTTATGGAACAAAGATATAAATGATCTAAATGCTCATTCCTTTATATGCTTTCATCTATTTTTAAGTACTCGTAAATTGATGATGCTTTTACTGAACGGGATAAACCTCTCTCTCTCTATTTCAGGGTGATTTGTTAGAATTATGAACTCGGTGAATAAAATTAGGTTGCGGTCAGACAAACGACTTTTGGAAATTGAAAAACATTTCATGAATGAGAAAACAAACTTTCTCAAGCTCTGATTGAAGATACATGAAAATAATTTTTCCCACGACCACATATAACAAAGTAATTTATATTGCACTGTACAATCCCACGGAAAGTGGGTGATTTTAACGAGCGTGCGAAGTACTTTACAGACGCATGCGGATAATCTGTCAAATACATAATTTCCGATCACATGTATGTATTTATTGTTTCGACCCTCACTTTGTGGAATCAACTCATAAAGTAGAATTGATTAGAAACTTCCAGTTCCATTTGAAAAAGTAATCCATCTTTTTAATATCTAGATTTCAAGCGATCTGATTGAAAAGTCTGAGTTTTTTCATTTTTGTCATGGAAAAAGGTGTGAGACGCATTCGATAATCGAGCCTGCGTTCTATTTGTCAGATCATCTAATCAACTGAATATTAATTTAGAAATCTCCACGCGGCAGCATATTTTTCTGTAGCAGGTAACCGCTTTTCTATGTCCCCACTCGAGGAAAAGGAACAAAAAAGTCTATTCCTCCAACCAATCGCTTCAACAATTTCTGCAGCACCTCCCAGTTTGCTGGAATCAATATCTTCCAAATGCCAAACTGGTTGAGGAAGAGCATGTGGGTTCCGGACAGCAGCCTTGGGCTGCACTGTAGTATGTAAGAATTGTACGGCAAAAACATGCACGAATCGGCCAACATTGAATTTCATATTCAACGAGGAGTTGGTAGATGTTGACGACTTTCTTCTTCGATTCTTTCCATTTTATCATAGCATCTAAACATAAAATAGCTATGTCCAGCATTGAACGTCCTAAGTATGAACATTTTCTTTGGAAAAATATGTTTTTCAACCCTTCCCTACACAATTAGAACAATGGTGTCTGCACTATAGCTTGAAATTATTGGTACCAAATACAATTAAATACTTCCAGCCCTTGTTAAATTCCTAGGAATGTGGTCCAGTTAAGAACTTGATTGGGTAGAGCATATGATGCAAACCTCACCTCATATTCTGGAATTAAAAATTGATTGTTTTGAAAATTTAAATTCATTTTTAAAACGCTGCTTTAAAACGGTGTAACGTAAACTCATGGAAGTTGACATAAGAGTATACGATAACCCATAAACTGGAAGTAGAAGCGTTCATTCATTTTCATTCCTTATGGATTTTCAGAGAGAATTTTTGAAACTAATGGAAATACAGAATACAGTACAGAGTTTGATAATTCAATATTTTGAAATTGACATTTAAAAAGGGTGGTTGTATCTTCCAAACAAAAATGTTTACAAAGAAGTAAAGAGAGACAAAAAAGTATAAGAACAGCGTTCCATAAAAGTTGGGATGTCGAAAAGATTCCGACCACAGACCTCCCAGCTGGTTTGTGGTCGTGTTCATGGGCCCATAGCCGGTTATCGTATAGTTGTGTCCTCCATGAACTCAATACAGATTTTCAAATGAGTCAACCCGAATTTTTTTTGCATGCACTTCTGGTAGATGAGGTGAGGTTCCATCAGCTTATTTGTGATCACAGAATATGTGGGGAATAATACCATAAAAAAAGGAAATATCCATTACTCGAGATAAACAGAGTAGACTCCGTTCCATTGAGGAAGAAGCTACTAAAGTCTAGAAGTTGACCAATATTGATGTTCAGATATTTTTATGTGCAGCTTCTTCGCGCATAGACTGCAACTTCTATACTCTAGTGGCTTCTTCCTCAATAAAACGAAGTCTATAATGCCACGACTGCAAGTAGAGTGTTATTCCTCAGGTAAAATTTAGCAGTTAATAATTCGAATGCTTTTTCGAAAAATGTTAGGTACCGAAAAAGTTCTGGAGTATAAACATGCATAGATTGTGAAACACGCTGGAGTTGGAGGAAATTGAATCGCAAATGAACAAACAACAGCCTTCTGAAGGCCAGAACCCGTTTGTGGCATAGGCTCTTATGTACCTAATATTGAAAGAAATAGGCATAGAGAAAATCTGACCATTGGAAAGATGGAGGACTTGAAATATCAGAGATATTCCTGAAAAACTGAGAACAAGTGAGAGCTGATGAATGCTTAGGCCTGAGTAAAACTCCAATAAGAGTTTTATCAGGTGACCTTGAATGACTACCTTAAAAAGAGGACAAAAGTAGAGTAAGAAAATTATAGATTCTGTGGAATGTCAGAAGAAACCTTCATTCACATTCTGGCGGATTGCACAGCGATACAGAATTTTAGGACACCTAGGAGACTACTGGAAATGAGAGTGACACTTACTTCAACTGAAGTTTGCGAATATCCTCCAGTAAATAGGTCTGTGGGAGCTTCTAGTCCCTGATACTTTTCTCAGAAACCACGTAGCAGGAAGAAATAGGTCTTTCAGGTCTTAGTGAATATCATTCCAATATCCATACCTACATACATAATCTACGTTTTCCAATAGGCCTACTAACGTCTTTGTCATGAGGATTGGAGTGACTAAATATTCCGAGTGTAATCTTTGCCTGGAAGGCGAGGAAACAGCAGAATGTAAACTTTGAGTCTACCCCAACTCTATTACAATCTATAATGTTTGTGAGGACTTTCTCCCGCACTCGGATCTGAAAAATCATTCACTGCACAAATGAATTTGGAAGCTGAATTTTTTTGGTGAAGGATGATCTTAGTGATAGTTCCTAAAGGATGCTAACTGAGAATCAAGCATTTTTGTTGTATTGAATCAGTTGAAGTCGCAGTTTCGAGTGAAACATTCGAATATTATAAAGCATTGGAATAATTGACCTAGGTATTTGAAATAATATCAATTTCTTGGACTCAAGTTAGTCTACCGAACTTCATCTTAATTTCATTTAATCCCTTCAAAACTCGCGGTTGTTTATGCAACCGTGAAATTTCTGTTAAATTGTAGCAATTATATTATAGCTTTGTTGTGACAAAACAACAACTTAAATGCCTCCAATGCCGGCTATAAAGATTACGATATGCTCTTCCGAAACTAATGAAGTTGTAACTGTTACAATTGTATTCATATTAGTAAACTTTGATATAGCTCTTTTCAGCGTTTTCAAACTTCACAACAATATGACATTAGTTGCAAACAGTGGCAGTGTTGAACAGGACAGTTGTGAATGTATGTATCTTATTTTCACAATATGTGCCGTGAAATTGTCATCTTCCTTTTTGGTGAAACAATCTAACAGAGGCCAGCAGCATATTCACTGAAAAACTCACAGCTATCTTACATTCCTTGAAATTGCCTGTGCCTGGCAATAAGAGGATTCCAAGTATTACTGTGCTGTGCAAAGTTCAAAATCCGTCCACTTAAACCGCGAAGTCATTTTTAAAATCGGGAACCAACTTTCCAAACTCGTCCAATAATAGGAATGTAACTTTTTCATGGGTATCATCAAAGACCGGGTAAACAGGGAAACGAATACGCCGATATCAGTCAGAAATAGTCATATCCCAAAAATAAGAGCTTGTAATGTATGTATCCTACTATGGATACTTGGTGCATTAGAAGTGTGGAAGGGCCTCTGACTAGGTGGTGTTGCTGGTCACTTGGTGTGTCATCTCACAGGAATAAAAACAACTACTGGAATCACTGGGACATGTTCTCTTTATTACCTTACTTCACTATTATACATTAACCCACTTATTACTAGTACTAATTAGAATATTAATTAAAATGATTACGATGAATAGAATACACTTTGAATGTCTTTAGGACATCTTAGAATAATTAAGTAATGAATTAGAATTGATTAGAATGAATGTTAAAACACTTTCGTTAACATATTTATACGACGAGTCAAGTTCAGCGTTTTGTAAATATAAAACAATTCTGTTTATGTTTATTTCACGCTCTGAACTTGACATCCTACGTGAGACCTTTCTCTTTCATATTTGTCAACGATTCATGCTTTATAGAAATTAGCTTCAAGGGAATTTATGTCTTTATTCATAATAATACCATAATAATAATTTAAATAATTAATAAATAATATTTCAGCCAAAAGGCATCACAAGCTGATACCTCAACAAGACCACGGGAAATTTGACAAGAATTTTGTTATGGATAGGTGACAATTTAAATGGAGCCTGGAGATCCATAACAAGATACATTGAATAGTCACAAATATGAGAGAAACTTCCTCCCCACCGACTTAAGATGAACAAATAAAAGCTACCCGACTAAGGGCTGGACACACACAGCCCCAAGGGTGCTTATAAACGGGCAATATTTTAAGTGCAATATGTAGCTACAACACAGGGGCTGGCAACATTGCCAGCAATAACAGTCAGACTGGGTAATATATTGACAATGTTTTCAGTGTGTCCCGGCCATATCTTGTGTTTCCTACGCATTCAATTGGTTGCAGGAAGAGTTGCCAGACGATCGCTTGGACAGCGGGAATAATCTGCAATTTTACTTTGTTTTGGTGTTCGTTTGTTGTTGTTGTTGTTATGTAAATTTTGGAGATTTTAGTATATAAAATGACTAATACTTGGTCGAATGAAAAGATTATTGAGTTTATAAATGGAATACATTCACATTCTGAATTATAGAATGAGGAAACCCGAATTTATGAAGACAAAAATGCTAAAAAAGACGTATGGGCAGTTATCACCGAAGCATTTGGTATATCAAGTGATGAGGCCGCTAAATAATTCAGAAACTTGAGAACTTATGCAAAGAATAAGGTGGAAAAGGAGAAATCCAGTAGTGCTGGCGGTCAACTTGTGGAATGGTAGTTTTAACTTGTTATCAAGACTTATTTCTAGACTTAGGTAATCTGAAGTTCGACGCCTAAGGTCGAATCTACAATCTACTCTTCTTTTTCTTCAACTTTGTGTTTAAGACGATATAAGTGGCTGCGACGCGAATGATTTCATCAGCCATTCTTGCACGATTGTGTAGCCCGTCTACGAAACATAGTATATTCTTCAACGAGTGCAGAATGATGGCTATTATTCACGCGGATGAAGTTTCCAAAACGAGGGAGCTCAGTGAGTGAGTTTTGGAATCATCCAAGTAAATAATAGCCATTCTACACAAGTAAAAGACTATACTTTCTCCAGGACTGAAAAGAAAAAACCATTGAGGATCGAACCTCGATCGTCCGCACCACAGTCAACCACCACTAGGCTATAAAGCATATTTATAAAAATGTAAAGAGTAAATATGTATACGTAACTTATATTTTTAATCGGAACCGTTACATTTATGAATGGAATTAATTCCGGGAGGCGTACATATTCACTATCGCTACTGTTATCCATTTTTTTCTCTTATAATACGTAAAATTATGATATTATAATTATTTTGACGTTTCAAACGACGCGCTGTCAGAAGCGATTTGCGTTCTTAGGTATTTGGCGTTTTAAAGAGACGATTTGATTTAATCATTTTAATTCATTTTGATGTGAATTCTGATAATATAATAGAATGTGATTGGCTAACGAGAGTGAATTCTTTTTATTATTCTCTGGTGTGAAGAATTTATATCATTATGCAGCTAAATATGTAAAAATAATTTGTGCGTTATCATTTAGTCGTGGAGAAAATTATTTACATTAATGGGCCCATAGTGTTGGAAACAATATTGTCGAGATATATATGGCAGACATATATGCTACAATTGAAATGTTGTCATGAGGGCTGGGCTATATAGTTGCCAATATTGCAGCCACATATTGCACCAGAAATATTGCCCGTTTAGGAGGTGCTTAACGCAAATTATCTCATAGGTAAAGAAGGCCTACTGTAATGGAAATATGTCAGTTAAACCCTCTTTGAAAACAACATAGGATCCCCAGTACAACAGTTAACGGAGATAAATGGTATAATGAAAAAATTATATCACAGTCGAATTGAGCTCTAACTACGAGCTTTTCAATAAAAAACAGCAAAACTATCGAAGAATCCAATATTCATACCAGTTTTTTGTTTACAACTATACAATCGTATCTATTTCTAGACTAACTAGTTGTAAAGCTTTGATTTACAGTTATTTCTCTTATTTACGTTGTGCTCAGAACACGTTTCTAACAGAAAATATTATATTTTCTTTATCATATGGTTGATCAGTCGTGTGAAAAATATGATAAACAATTTTGATATCCGATATAATAGTTCAGAAAAAAATTCATAAGAAAACATCCAATTCATTTGCACCCCAGTTAGGATGCTTGTGGTAGTATTTCAATCAAGTCCGCCTTCCTCTACACAATTCGCTAGAAAGCACTAAATGAGATCTCAAAATTTATTGACCACTTTTATCCATACATTTGTCTTATTAATCATACTAATCCGTAAAGAAAATTCATTAATTTGGTTTTATTTGGAGCAACGGCAAAAATAATTTATATATTTCATTTATCCCAGCCACACCGCACCGGATATACGTTTAATATTTCAGCAGTCGAAACGAGCATTGAATGAATGCATCAGCCATAAAATTCAGACAACATACAAATGTCTTACCGATAGAAAAACTGCTCGTGTTCGGAAAACTCAAATTTATGTATAGACAAATATATAAATTTTGTCTTTGTGCGTTGTCTGTGTATCAAAGAGGAAGTGAAGCAAATAATATCAGGGGAAAATGAATAGAAAGTCTTTAGGAGCAATTCTGTGAGCAAATGTTAAATTTCAACACACAGTTGAAAAATGAGACAATATGCTAACTAATTCTTGCTAGTCTGTATGCATTATAAGCAATAAAATATTAACGGAAAACTCTTTATTGGATAACATACATGTTGAAATTTGAATCCTAATCTTGATTATGTATAGATTAAAACATTTTTGATAGCGGAAGCTTTGTCAAATATAACAGCGTACCGTTAATTTTTATCCACTACTTAAAGAATTGACCCTTTTATTCTATTTTATTTATACTACAATTTCCTATAATCTCCGGAACAAAATTAATTCCAACTTTTCATCACGCCTTCCAATTTAATACTACACGTGGTGTGGTTTTCGATCTGGAGGACGTTCACATTTGTTTTTGTCCTCGATATGATTTTTTTATGCACTTCTCCATTTGGCGTGTTCAGAGTCGCGGAATAAGGAACAATAGCGACTGTATCACGAAAACCACTTAAACTTTCCAAACCTTTCAATGGAAATTTTGCTGTATTCTTTTCAAGTTAGGTGCCGTAGCACTAGTTCCAATTACAAAAAATAAGTAGTTCTCTCTAAAATTGAGATATACTGAGAATGCATGGAAATAAATTTCATGTCTTTGAGAAATAACTGGTCAAATTCTCCAAATTCTTCAAATGAAGTGGTGGGGAAAGAAAAACATCTATTTCAAAAATATGCAATATCTCGTCTTGATACAAAAAATGTTTTCACCAATACGCAAATTCCGCTTGAGCGACTTTAATTTCCGAGGAAAATATCTTTTGCTTCAACAATGGGCTCGGATTAGTAATTTTTTTCATCCCAACCGTCAGTAAAACCGTCAATTATCAGATTGATTTCCGGAAGTGAACAAACAGTTTACATATGCGTCTGATAAAGTGACATATTATTATGCGTCTGGTAAAGTATTTTCACTTTGACATTACTCGAATATCATCATCTGTCAGTGTCACGCTTCTCCCTATTACGGCTCAATAATAGTTTTTTTTGCGATTTATTCATAGCAAATTATTGTTGGAACTCCTTTGACTTCAGGAATTAACTTTTATAATGCTTCAGGGTGTACCTTCAATTTAAATATAACAAATAATAAGTAGATTTGTTCTATATGTGCTGTCTACTTTGCCATAATAAAATGCTATGAAATATACCTCAGTTTTTTATATTCTGAATTCTGAGCAGTTGGCGATAAAATTTTGTATGCACCACGTCAGTAAAGTGTCTTTATCGGACTCGCCTGTTATTCGCCTCGCTTCGCCTCGCTTCGCTCGTCTCATAATTTCAGACTCGTCCGACAAAGAATCACTTTACTGCATTTGTAAATAAATAACTATTATCTACAACTGTCATATAACGGGTACGATTTGACACTATTTTCAGTGTCATAATGACGTCCATCACCGCACTAGTGCGATTATAAGAATCTAGAAAAATATTAATACCAGAATTAAATATTTAAAATGACACTGGAAGCTGCATTTCCAATTTCCGAAAGGAGATTGTCTTCGCTTGAACTCATTTTCATAGATTTTTGTTCATTCAACTTTGACAATTTGATGACATAACTAATTTATTTTATTTCCACAGCTTTGTTTGTCTTTTTGCTATGATCACAAAATATGATACACAGTACCTTATATTTGCAGTCGAAATTATCAAAAATACGTTGGATCGAGTTTGTTTAAAAATTTTATGATATGGGTACTGTTAATAATATTAATAAACAGTTGTAGATACAATTTTGTACGTAACACGTGTAATAGGAATTATTAACGCACTCATGCGTGCGTTAATAATGTCCATATCCCACTAATTACGTAAATAACTATTATATCTTTGATTCGAAGTATTTTATAGAAATATTCCCGTATTTTATGAGAATATTTTTTGCTTCAACAATGGGCTTAGCTCAGTAATTTTTTCATTGCTTTGAATTGGAGTATTTCATAAAAATGTCCACTGTTTTTTTTTTAATTTTGACATCTCATACCTCAAAGTCGATATTGATTTTCTCTTTATTATTGCTGTTTTTTGGATTATTTTTTTTTCTTTCGTGTTTCCAAAATGTTGTGCAAACAAATTGCCCAGGCAAAACATTCGTTCACGTTTCACAAGATGGGAACATACGAAAATCATAGTTCAAAAAAGCGAAGGTTCGAAGGAAGTTGAACAAAACCAGGAACATTCGCTGTTGTGACTGCTTTTTTCAAACCACATTCTGTTATTATTTATCACAACATACAGAGATGCTTTTGTTTCCATGGCATGTGCATTAATAAACTTGCAATCACCATTAATTTAATCTAAAGATAACTTTATTCTTGGAAATTTGTACTATACTAAGTTATTCATTGTTCTCTATATATTTCTGTCTGAAGCCAGAACAGTTTGCTAGTATGAATATAAATGGACCAAACTTAAATTCCTACCTTGGTGAAATAACTAAATCATACTACCAAATTGCCAAATGGAAGTATACTTTACAAATTCATCGAATATCTGATGAGAAATGTGTTTCCACTCCTAGCTGTGGAGTTGACAATTATTGCTTCTTCTAGCTAACTGAGAAGTTGAATTTGGGTGAAATAACGAAGAATCTAATAGAAGCGGCCGCTAAAATGGGACTAACGATAAACGAACGGAAAAGTAAGCTGATGAGATTCGGAAACCAGACAACAAATGACAAATTAAGAGTAGAAACCCAAAGAGTCGAATTTGAATATGTGGAAGAGTTTATATATCTAGGAACCCGGTTAAATAGTGATTGTAGTGATAAAGAGGAAATTGAAAATAAAATCATGGAAGCTTACAAAAGTGCAGGAGCAATAAATCACCTAGTCCGGAAAAGCACCTGTCAAGGAAATCAAAACTAAGATTGTACAGTACTATAGTGAAGCCTACGATATTGTATGGTTGTGAGACATGGGTTTTAAACAAAAAACAAAGAGAAAATGAAGATGGGAAAGGAAAATGTTAAGAAGAATTCTGGGAGGGAAAAAAGTAGAAGGGGTGTATATGAGAAAGACTAACGAAGAATTATATAACATTTATCGTGAACCCAAAATAGATGCAACTATTACATCAAGAAGACTTCAGTGGTTAGGGCACATAGAGAGGATGGAAGGAGGAAGAATAGTGAAACACATAGGATGGAGAGTTCCGGAAGGCAAGAAGAAAAGAGGCAAACCAAGGAAAAGATGGAGGGAAGTTGTACTAGAAGACCTGAAAGAAAATAATGTGAACAGATGGAGAGGAAAGGCCAAAGATAGAAAAGTATGGAAAGGAATTACAAAGCTATGGGCCTAAAAGGCCTGTTAGAAGCTATATATATATATATAATTTCCTTCATTATCAGCCTAGGTCAATATTGGACTAATTCAAATGTTTTGAGAATAGTAGATAATAGTTCAACAAAAACTTGTGCAACATTATTTTGTATAGGTACCCAGGAGATTGTCTTTAACATATTTGCTGCTTGAAATTACCTACCAAGATAAAATAATTTGAATATAAGTAAATGCCATCAGTTTAATAAAATTCGTGCTCAACGGAAAATGACTGATGACATAGCGAGTACGTTCATATGTCGCTCTCGTTTATTTGGGCTTCAAGCACTTGGGCGTGACACCTCAGTCGTCACGACTTTTGAGCAAATCGAACACGATTTTTTAGGA
>CAJUYH010002111.1:25613-42433 GCA_910591685.1 Galerucella tenella | reverse complement strand
CATTTTTTATTATATTATAATTTAAAACGTATTTTTTTCCCCAAAATTACACCACTGCATTGCGTTATTGCTTATCTGCTAATCCTTCAACAATGAAGAAACCCTAAACCTTGCTACAACTGAAACAAATACGGGGTCGATCTACCTGGTTTTTAGATTTACGGAAGAAATGTAATTTAAAGTAAGAGATTTATCAAAAATTTCATGGTGCTCCCTGTAAAGGTTTTGCATACTTAATTAGGGTTTATTACTCCTCGTACTTTTTGTACAAACTATAGACGATATAGATCCATTGGATGTGTGCCATATACTTCGAGTGGCACATTGGCTTCTCCAAAGATTGTTTGTTTCCTCGAGTCCAGTGCCTCACAGACAGATAAGAAATGGATTATGGTATCGGTCTCCATGCCACAAAATCTGCAGCTGAGGTCCCCGTTATATAACCCTATTTTATGCAGGTGATCTTTTACCGGGGTATGACCCGTTAGATAACCTGTAATAATTCTTAGCTTATTCCTACTGATATTCAGTAGTTCTTCGGCCCGTTTTACACATGTGTCACCTATTTTACTGTATACCTGCTTTGAAGTGTTCCTCCACTGAAGTCTATATACCCATTTTTGTATTTTTCCTCGGACTACCTTCTTTGTGGTCCCAAGAGCTGGTTCTGGTCCAACATATGCTGTTGCTGAACCTCTTCTCGCGAGTTCATCAGCTTGTTTTTATTTCCAGAAGTACCGTTATGTCCCGGCACCCACATTAATCTTACAACGCCATCTGGTTACCGTAACATATTTTACTAAATGCTTAAAGTCTGTTGAGATATTTTCTTTTGCTTTATAGATGTACGTGGTATCGATACCAATAGTATTTGTGTGTTTAACAGTGGCGTTCGTTATTATGTTGATGTCTTTTTGGGCTGAAGATTATGCGAAAAAATCTGAAATTTGGCAGCCTTACGCTAGCATACCGAGTATTGTTTATTCAGTATTAGTAATCGTCATGAATATCTTTTATCGACAGCTTGCGACGTTCCTTACAGAATGGGGTAAGTTTTTTCAATAAAAATTCTCAATTTTAATATTACACTGTCGAATATTTCACGAAAGTTTCATTTTCTCTTGTTCAAGCTTGTGATATAAGATAAGGTTTTAAATGAAACTAATTGTTTTTAAATGACTCCACAATATATTTGTAAAAATCTGTAAATTGCAAGTAAATTGACAATTGTTTCGATATACAGTTAACTCAATATAAGATAAGGTTTGTCCTGGTAAAAAAAAATATTTTCTTGAACTTCGTGGGTACCTGCCTTGGCTTTGCCTCACCCAGTAATCCCCCCTTTTCCCCCTTTTCGTTCTCATAACATAATAAACTATTAAGTCACGTCTGATATTAATAATGTATATGGAATTTTTTTATTCTCTAATATTGAAAGTTTCAGGCTCGATTGAAGCTACACAAAAGCTTTTTAAAGTGGAGATATGGAAAAGTCTTGTCAATTCCATACACACAAGGGAAAACTTTTAAAAAACTTTATAGCGCTTTTTTTCCTTCGATAGATACAAAATATTTACCGGAAAATGTACAAAAATCACTGAGATAAAATCCAATTGGTGTTTTCCAATCTAATAGCCACTAAGCTTTTTTCTCAAATTTCCCGAAAGCTCTCTTTGAACATGATCAATTTAATGTATACTTTTTGTGATGGACAGAAATATCAGCGACTACCTTTCTCAGACGATTTTATTTTGATGATGTTAAGAGTTTTATGGTTGGTAAGGCTGGAGTCAACATAGCCACAGCTCAAACTATATCTTATTATAGACAATATTATATTATAGCATGACGAAATAGAACACAACAACAAACTAAATGAGACATAAATATAGTCTGGATGATAGTTATGCCAACTGTAGTCAAATAGTAGTCTTGTCTATCACTCATTTGTGACTTGTGTGACGACGAGAGAAAACGTCTCCAAAATTCAAAGACTAGCCTGTATATGCATTACAGCAATGAGAAGCAATGAGAACATGCCCAACAGCAGCCATGGAAGTGATTCTCAACCTCACCCCTCTACATATGGTGGTGGAAAGTGTTGCAGAAAGAACAAGATACAGACTAAGTAGAGAGGGAATCATTGAAAAAACCACCTCCTCACTTCTTAGGAATCAGACAACCTGGGACATGCCACAAGACGGTATAAAGGAAATGAAATAGCAGATGAACTAGCAAAGAAGGGGACTGAAATACCTTCCTGGGGGCCTGAACCCTTTTGTGGAATCAGCCCTAATGTAATATTGGAAGAAATTGGTGAAGCTGGGAAAAATACAAGATCTGACAATTGGAAAGATCTAGTAGGGCTTATACAATCAAAGACTCTTCTGGGTGACTACAACCTGTTGAGATCAAATGAATGTATAAGTCAAAGTAAAACTGCGCTAAGAGTTTATCCTAACGGGACATTGTCGCCTGAATGGGCACCTGGAAAAGCACAAAATAGTGGAGGAAGAAGAATGCAGATTTTGTGGCATGGAAGAAGAAACCTCCATCCACATACTTTCCAACTGCACAGCACTTCAGAATCCTAGAGCACAGCACCTGGAAGATTACTGGATAGAAGAGGAACATTTACCTATGTTGAATCCTGCAGACATCCTAAAATTCCTCCGGGAAATAGGTCTAAAGGAACTACTAGTTTCTGAGACTCTCCTCAGAAACTGAGTAGAAGGAAGGGGACACAATAGATCTTTTAGGTCTCAGTGAATGTCACCCTAAATACATACATCACCCATTTAACTTGATATTTCCGAAAAAAGGAACGAGTTCAACTTTTTATCTTCACATTCCCATCTCCCTTATCCAATTTAGAACATCCAAAGATTGCTCATAATTTATTTATCAGACTAATATCCAGCAATCATTCGCCTTTCCTCTCGCCCAAGGATATTGCCATCAAAACGTGCGAATGCGTATTTTTCTATTAAAAATTCAGACCGAGTTAACCTAACATTCGTCACTCTATATAACAGTTTTTTTTTATAAGGAAATGTTTATTTAACGTTACAATATAGTCCCTGACTTTTCCCTTCCCATCTACAGCTGCTTTTTCGTTTAAATTATGCAAGAGTTTGATTTTGAATGGAATTTATTCCGTGTATTGAATCGACAAAGAAGCAAAACGTTCAAGTGTATAGGTTATACAGGGCAACTTTTTTTAAATAATATTAAAATCTTTTATAGAAAATCATCGCACCCAATCGCAATTCGAGAGACATCGCGTAACGAAACTGGTTCTGTTTGAATTCGTTAATAACTTCATGTCTCTCTTCTACATCGCTTTCATCACTAGGGACATGGATATGTTGAGAAGTCAACTACAGACGATGCTTATCGTCAATCAAACCATTAATCACTTCCAGGAGACCATCCAACCTCTAGCCATCAAATATTACATTATGAAGGTAAAAGTATTTTTGATAATCTTATTGCAAACTAACCAATGATGGTGTCATTGAAGTTCTGTACAATTTTACTTTGTCTACAAGCTAATTCTGGAGCCCAACTTAGCTCACTTTTAAATTATAGCTTCTAATAGCAGTATTTTGGAGCCAGACAGCTGTAGAACTGATGAGAATAGATAGGACTTGTTCCGCTACTCCTTCAGGTCCTGGTGCATCTATAAAGAATGCAATTAAACTAAATTTTAAATGCATCTTTTGGTTTTTTGTTAGTTATTATTTTGCAGGTTATAATTTGAATGTTTATTTCAGGCGCACAATTTAAATTTGACAAATGTCTTTCCAAAAAAAGCTGATTCGAAATCTCCCAGGATCTTCCGCGAAGAGAAGCCAACAACAAAGAAAGACAATATCCTTTCCTTTATAATAATGCCGGAATTACCAGAGGACGATTCAAGGATTAAACAAGCTATCCACGAAAGCGATATGGATCCTTACGAAGGAACCTACGAAGATTATTTGGAACTATTCATTCAATTCGGTTTCGTCTTTTTGTTTTCTTCCGTATATCCACTGGCAGCTCTTTGGGCTTTGATAAATAACGTTATCGAAATACGAGCTGACGCTTTTAAATTTTGTAAAGTATTTCAACGACCTTCCTGTAGAAGAGTTAAGGATATCGGCGCATGGCAGGTAAATGAAACATTTCCCATCTTAATTTTGTCTAATCCAATTTTCTCATATTAAAGCGATCGTTCGAGATGATTGGAGCTCTATCGATACTAACCAACTGTGGGCTGTTGTATCTTAGTCCTCCAATTAGACAGTCTGCTCCTAGTTTCAGCGATATCGAATGGTTGTTGCTGTTTATACTGCTCGAACATTTATTATTAGGCATACGGTTTCTTCTTCATATAGCCATCGCTGATAAGCCGGAATGGGTTAGGGTAGCTTTAGCCAAAAGGAGTTACGAATCTAAGCAAGCTTTAAAGTTTGAGGTGAGTTTTATTTACTTAAGTCATTGATATTATAACTTGACGTTTGATGATGGAGTATTATTAAGAATCATCGAGTGCTGGTGGTATGAAGACTCGAATGGAAGCGCAGCTGCTTTCACAGCGGTCACCGTCATCCATGTCGTCGCTGATGTTGTCGCCGTAGATGTTGTCGACGAAAACATCAACAATGATATTGCGAATTTTTTCAGTAGGTCGGGATGCGTTGTAGATAGGATTTTTGTCACTTAGAATTGCACAAGTGGTTCGTATTTTATCGGGTAAATTTGGGTTGTTTAATGAGAAACTGTTTCCTAGCAATTTGACGAGAATAACTGTCAACTTTTAAAAACACGACACCGAAGGTGGAGTGTTTTTAGGTTGACAGTTATTTGAGTCAAATTGCTAAAGGAAACAGTTTAGAATTTGAACAACACAAATTGACCCAATATCAATAGAAACCTCGAGTGTAATTCAGCAGGACAATTTAATGAATGAGAAATTTGGAAACAAACTTTATTTATGAAACATTAAAAATAAACACATTTTTATTTTAATGTTTAATTTAAACGCAGTTATTGAAATTCATACTAGGAACATTGATATTGATGAACAATTGATGTAAAAGTTAAAGCTAACTTTTCCGCTGTCAAAGTGACAATTGCACTGTGGCATATGCGATTTTTTATACATGAATTAAATTGTCACAAAAATTTGCCCATTTCTTGGCCTAGAGAATTTTTAATGTTATTTCTGAAGTCCTCTTGACAGGAGTGAAAGAATGGTACAAAAATTGGCTAGAGTGACAGAAAAAATGTATTGCCCTTCAAGTAGAATAAGGGTATCCCACTATAAAGTAACACATTTTGACGGCTTATTAATCGAGAATGGAAAAAGATATCGACTGGCAGTTTTCGCTAAACTTCTTATAATTCCTTCAAAATGTTATTAACATAGTTGCCAAATGTATACTTTTTCCCGAAAGCGCCGAAAAAAATGACCATTTTTTAAACAAAATTATCGGTTTATTTTGAATATAACACCCCATATTTTTTAATACCATCTAAAAGTAACTTACTTTCTTCTTTCCAAAAATGTCTACATTATCGGCATATACTCAAGTTTTTGGGGAAAAATTTAATTTTATATGAAACCATGTCAATAACTTCCAAACGTAAATTATCACATTTTAACAGCTTGGAAACGTTATAACTCGAAAATGAGACTAGAAATTAATGAGCGGCTTTCACTGAAATTATTAGAAATGTTTAAATTTTTTATGACACAGTTCGCAAGTCTCAACAGTTGTCTAAAATTTTCGTGAGAAATTTACCATTGTTAATTAATAAAAGTGACCAGGATAATATTCAGGTCCATTTTTGACAGAAATACGCCTATACACGAAGATCGATATTTACTTGGGTACAAAAATTTACAGAATCGGGAAAACTAGAAAGAAAGAAAACATTTAAAACAAACATTTTTATTCACATATAATAATAATAATAAGACAGATGTGGCATGCAGAGAAAATAGAGGTGGTACCGATCATCGTTTCATCTACGGGACTAATTCCCAAAACTCTACAAGACAGCCTCACCAAACTAGGTCCTCACAAAAATACATACATCGTTCTGCAGAAGGCTGCCATTTTAAATACCTGTCACACTGTCCGTAAATTTCTAAATATGTGACTTCCGAGCCTAATCCCATTTGCGTTTACACACGCTCGGGGTAGGTGAGCATCGCCAGCAAGTGCTGAGCAAGTGCATACTTGGAATGATAATAATGATAATAATAAATGCTTTTATTGGCCAAACATACAGTGCATACAAGTAAAGATATACATACAAAGGCTCATTATGTTACACAGCAGTTTGCCAAATGGCAGGGTTCAAATTCCTTGAATAAATCAAGAATTTGCTCTTCCACTCAACCAGTTAAATACTTATACCTATACACTATAACATGAATACTTTAAAAAAAAAGTCAAAAAATAATAAAAAAATAAGAATAAACTGAGAATAAAAGAATAAAAAAGAATTAAAAAAAACCGTGAGAGATCCATTACCAAGAAGAGAATTATAAATCCATTATCATTTAATATTAACATTTTGTGTAGAAACAATTGTGTAGAAACCAGAAATTACAAGTTTTATTACAAAGAAAATGATAATAATATTTACATAACTTCATAAAACACATCAAAAAAAAATTATATTCAATAAATAAGTACATAATCCTAATCTCATCCAAAAATTACTGAACGCATTAATTCCTAGTCTCATTTTCGAGTTATAACGTTTCCAAGCTGTTAAAATGTGATAATTTCCTATTTTTTCTCTCATTTTTTGGGAATCAAACCACAATAATGTTTTTAATTTTTTTTTATTTCGACGTTTCGGTAGTGTTCCAGCTACCTTTGTCAAAATGAACTAATGATAAAACAATTTTTGGTCCCTATCTGACACAACGAAAAAAATATGACAACTAGACAATCAATAATATTTTGAAGTTTAAGACTACAAAACTTTGTTGACAAATTTTATTAAGGTCCATTCATAGTAGATCACATCTCTGGTAAAATGTGAAATAGAATATTTCATTTTATGACATTCTAACGATATGATAGTCTACTAGAAATGGAGTCCAGTGAAGTGCACGTTCCAGGAACGGTTTTTATTGAGATAGCGCTTTTTTAGCTTATTTTGGAAATGTTGTTAATAAAACGCGTTTGTTGTTACTTTTTTGTGTATGATTATTTTTGTTTTCAAAACATGTATAACTCAGTTTGGTGATTTTGTGTATTGAAGTGTGTATCGATTAACAACTATTCCAATGATAAATCATAAGAAAACCTGGATAAAAACTTATGATGCTATCCTGATAACGCAGGTAATTGATTATTGGAAATTTCTCTTTCTAATATTGGTAACCAAATTTGACTACATTCGGCTGAAATACTAGCTACACATTTATCTGCATTTAGTTGTATTAAAGCACTTTTTTTGATTTTTCGTCTTTCATTATTGGGCTCTTTCATTATTATTTTTGTCGAATCCCATTGAATTTTATGCCCCTCTTCCCAAGCATGTTTACAAATAATTTATGATAATTTACGTTTGGAAGTTATTGACATGGTTTCATAAAAAATTAAATATTTCCCTAAAAACTTGAGTATATGCCGATACTGTATACATTTTTGGAAAGGGGAAGAAAGGGACTTTCAGATGAAATTAAAAAATATAGGGTGTTGTATTTAAAATAAACCGAAAATCTCGTTTCAAAAATGATAAACATTTGGCAACTATGTCAATAAAAAGTCAAAGGAAATATAAGAAGTTTAGCGAAAACTGCACATCGATATCTTTTTCCATTCTCGAGTTATAAACCGTCAAAATGTGTTACTTTATAGTGTATTTTGAACAACATCTCTCACTTTTTGACCGAAAAATGGATGTGGGGAAGTTTATTTCCTCCTTTAAAACAATATTTCCAATATTTTTGTTTTTTTTATTCCACTTTTGAACAAACATATTTTTCCCTTTGCTCTATTGGTGGTTGATTCTATTAATCTCTCTCCCTCTCTCACTGGCACATAATGCGTATGCAAAAAATTATCGATCCCGTCATAACAGCCAATTCCATCATTTATCATCGTTAGGTTATTTTCCATTTTGTACTCTCGTTTATATAATTTTTCCATACCGTGACGTATACGTACCTTAATTCGATAACCCGTGATGAAACGTGTTCAAAAACTACGTTAAAACGGCAGGTGAAACATAATCAGATTATTGGTTTTACACCGTATTACGTATACACGTAGAATGCGGATATATCAGGGTGAAATCGGGTAGAAATTTAACCCAGTCGAATGGATAAAACACAACAAAAAATTGTTTCCATATAAACTGTTAATGGTTATTTAATACTCCATAATACTGAGTCAGTTTTCAGTATAGGGAGAGTTGATTTCTTCAGTTTTGTAGAAAAAAAATTGGACCTCTAGTAGATATACAAGACAGGTATGACATCAGATATAGGGAAATCTCTAATATATACACAAGACAGGTATGACTACAGGTATATGGAAATCTCTAGTAGATACACAAGACAGGTATGAGGAATCTAAGTGCTAGAAAGAGAGACATAGAAAGTAGAGAGACATTTCACAATATGGCGAAGGTTTTGACAACAAGCTCGCGTATACGACTTTAACTTCAAGTGGGTTCTTCTTACGTGAAAAGAAGTCTAACAGAAGTAATTACCAACATATAAAAAGAGATAGGTTATTAAAAGGGTGAATAGTCGACACTTGAGGGTCCCTCATACTTCGCTCATCCTTATTGTATGCAGAGACATTTGACAGGCGAAAAGTGAGGTTGAGTTTGAGATTCCAGCTCCCTTGAGTGAAAATTTCTAACCTATAAACCACGTTTGTACCTTACACTGTCATTTTACGATATCAAAATTTTGTTTGGTTGTTATTTGTCTGTTATAGTTTCAAATTTTTCAAGGAAATTAGTATGAAGGATGATTTCATTGATTTTGTAAACTATATACATGATGATAATGCTTACGTTTATCGTTTACTTAGGTTAGTAATCACATTGATGTAGTAAAAAGCAAAATTATTAAATTAATCCATTTTTTATACAAAACAATGCTCTCCGCTTGAATTAAACTCGTGTGCCAGTGACACCCATAACTTTTTCCTGTCCAGCTAAGCTAGCACAATCAGTTTTTTTATTTTCTTTAAAAGAATATTCATGAACAAGCTTACTTAGGGCTAGTTTTTCGCTAGACGAGAAGAGTTTTCTCTTGCTTTCTATTTTCCTAAGAAATAAGAAATATACATGAACAGTGAAGGACTGAACTGAGAATAAAATACTTGCAGAGGGCTAATACACGAACTGAACACAAATTCGAATATGAATGCCATGCAACAGATGTCAGATTTACGTTAAAGGACGATCATAGATCACAATTGTTGACCAAACGCAACCAAAAGTTCCTAATATTAACATTGATGCCAAACTTTCTCCAGTCAAATTGAAGTATTACTTGAGTAATGACTGTGGATATGAAAAGTCGCCTCGAACTAAACTCAAACTAAGTTGAGTTTGAGTATGAGTGACTCTCAAGTGTCGACTATAAATTTCACCCTAAAACTCCTCTTTTTGATTTGTGTTTGATTTCATTTTGAAATAGCAACTATACCTTCATAAATGTACATCATTGCCAGTTGTACATATGCGACAAAATGTAGATTCAGCATCCTGTTAAATATTAATAAGACATTCTGTTTTTATAGTGTTATTTTGGTTAATATTAACGGCCGTTTTCATAACAAATGCTTGAAGTTCACTTAAGCTAAAGTGACTTTATCACTTTAACTTTCTTTTAAAGTTGAATTATTTTCATAACATTTCTGTTCTGTATGTTAAAGTGTGATTTTACGTTTATCAAGAGAAGTTGGTATCAGTGACTATGACAGTTTCGAGATTTTTTCAATTGAAGTAGGGTTATGTTTATGTTCGTATTATATTTTTATATTGGTGTTTATGATTTCTTCTGATTTTCAACTTGAAATAAAGTGTTATGGGTGAAGTGAATAGAAAAAGAGTTAGGGGTACAAATTTTACAACAGAAGAAGAATTGTATAAATCGATTATTGAGTGCAAAACCATCAAAGGTTCATTCATTTCGATAGCCATATTATTAAGAACCGAGGTTGCTGCTATTATTGTCATTGCTGTATCCAGGTTAACCCTCATACCTAGGGATAGTATAGGAAAGCGTCTTTTCCAGACACCATACTGTCTTTCTACTGTATTTTTAGTTATTATTAATGACTGAGGCCCGGTTTATCAATAGCAATTTATCCGTCAGTTAATGCTTAACTACCAGTTATTTTGGAAAGGTCGGTTTATCAACAACAGGATAACTTTATCCGGCAGATAAAATGTCAAATATTTATCTGTCAGTTTCAACTGGCGGATAGGTCGATATCTGGAGGTTTAGGTCTCACTTTATTCGGTAGAGTTGTTTTGTATTGATTTCGTCGTGGTGTTGTATAAAATTTACTTGGGTTTTGGGCAAAGTGAAAAATGGAAAGTACTAGTACTACTAATAAGAGAGGATGCAATTTCACAGGAGAGGAGAGAAATTTGCTTCTAAAATTTGCAAATAAACATAAAAATAATATAGAAAATAAAAAACGGATGGGGCAACCTGGAAATCAGCTCTAATATTGACAGAACAGTCTCTTTTGTCATCCTAAATCTTGCATGAAAATCCTGGTCATCCCACTTTTCAAAGTTGTCCACTCTTTCCCTAATTGTGAAAGGGCTTCTTTCGTACTCAAGAACTTGCACAAAAATATCGATTGATGTGACATGACCTTGTTCTTGTAACAACCAATGAGATTTCTTACATTCATTCGTCAGCATTGCCAACTTCAATTATCTGTCAGTTAACAAACTAGAGAATAAAAACGAGTTGATAAACCGCTTCTAAAATAACTGGAACTTTATCTGCTAGTTACTTTCATCCGACGGATACTCAACTGATGGATAATATTGGCTATTGATAAACTGGGCCTCATTGTATTTGTTTCCTCCAAAGGAGTCAAGAGATATGGTTGAGCTCCATATCCAGCGTCTCCAATTAAATGGAACCTCCTAAATTGGTCTCCTCCAAAATTATTTTTCAATCGACTATTATTAAGAATAGTCTGTTCATGAGCACTCCCTGGCCATCTCGCCACTATAGCAGGTTTGCTTAACCTGAATCTTTGGTAAGATTCTTCATCTGACCAATTATCAAAATCTGTTATTCTCTGTTTATATATTTTTCGTTTCCTAATGATGAATCTTTCCTCATCACTGTCGCTCTCGTTGCTGCTATCCTCAAAGGCTGATGACTCGGTATCTATTTACATCTCAAGAGAATTTGTCCACAATAATGACAAAACGAACTGAAAACTGTCTTAAATTTTAAGCTTAAAGCCGCCTAAAGTCGCGATTGTCTTCACTTTAACTTGAAGTCAACTTGAAGTTATAAAGACTGTTATGAAATCGACTTTTATTTAAAGTTTGCCTTAAAACTTAAAGTAGTGTTAAAGTTTGTTATGAAAACGGCCGTAATTTCAGTGAGTTTAATGAAAAATCCGGTAATTTCACAATCGGTTTACCATTACATCACGCCGAATTAGATTTCAAACGAATCGTATTTCGTTCTATTTAATCGGTAGAACAACTCCATTGGCGGATGGGGCATGTATAGCTTTCGAGAGCATCAAATAGATATACCGATAGAGAGAAAAGCTCGATCCATATAAATATGAACGATTTTTTTGGTTGTCTATTATTATAATTGTTTAAAAAATATTGGTATAAAAAGATTAGATGCTGGAAATGAAGAGGATTAGTTTAATCGTGCCTAACACGAGCAGTTCGATCTGAGACGAGCCTACACTACTCGAGCGGGTCAAGTAGGCTCGCGAGCACCAATTTTTTTCCTATTAAATTAAAATGGGATGAAAGGTTGAGTTTTTCCAGCTTTTTTTATCGATTGATATTCTTTGCAGAGTTGCAAATAATGCATTTTTTTTTAATGCGATGACAATTCATTGCTCATTTTTTTCATAATGGGTAATGTATTCAATTTCCATTACTCATTTATTTTTTTAAATGATGAATTAAATTAATTCCATTAAATTTTTTTTAATGAACAATGTATTTTTAGTACATTTTAAATTTTAATTCTTAATGAGTAATGAGAAATTTTTCATTACAATTTTTTGCCTAAATAGCAAAAATGATCTCAAAATTTGAGAATTTTTTCAAAAACTCAAAATTTTTTCGAAATTTCGAAATTTTTTCAAAAATTAAAAACTATCAAAAATCGAAAATTTTTTGAAAATTCAAAATTTTTCCAAAAATTCAAAATTTTTAGAAAATTTGAAATTTTTTTCAAAAATTAATAATTCTATCAAAAATCGAAAATTTTTTCGAAAATTCAAAATTTTTTCAAAAATTGAAAATTTTATAAAAAATTTGAAATCTATTCAAATATTGGAAAATCGAAAAATTTTCTTAAAAAATTTATCTTAAAGAATAAAGACCAATACAATAGTTAGATTTCTATTAACTCTCCTGAAAATTAGTCCAGTGGGAAAAAAATCAGTAAAGTATTTCAAGTGGAAAATGCGATATTCATTTTTGATCTGGAAGTTTCTAAAAATAAACATATTTGAGAATTGTATTGTTTTAATGACCAATGTCATTGATACATTACATTTATTAATGTTCAGGGGAAGCAACCAGTCCAAACACCACCGCTGTATAGTGTGTAGGTCGTTTTGGAGGGTGAGATGGTCTCTTAAAGAGTTAGCAAATATTTTTGTGTCATCGGCATAAAAAGAAACTGAGTTTGAGACCAATATTTGAAGATCGCTTTCGTAAACAACAAACAGCAATGGGCCTAGGACGGAACCCTGTGGAACACCACTGGAAACTGGCCTGTCATTGGAGAACTCTCGGCCGACTGACTTTAAAAATCCTGTCCGATAAAAATTGGAGATCCATTTCTTCCACACAGTGGTGAATCGCCGTAATTTCCACCTGGAAAATTGTGACATTCCTTGGTAGGCTTACTGGGAAGGCTATCCATTGCTTTAGCCCTACTATACCGGCTATAATGTATGTTATCATTAGATGAACAATGCAATGTGAGACCCAGTTCCAAGTTAAAATCAATCCTGCATTTATTGCTGTGTATAAAGGACTTGAGAGATGCTGAAGGAGCTGAATATGTTGATAGTACTTCAGCTTAAGTTAGACATTCAAAAAACGATGTATCAAGAAATAATGAGGTACCTATAGACAATTTTAGATAAGTTTACGAAGTGCATTTATAGTGTTTATGAATAGACAAATTTCGACTCACACATTTTATAATTATAAATATAAAACGCTAAATTATTCCTGAATCTTTTTTTTTTGTGAATTTTCTGAATACAGTAGAAATGTAATTCCAGGTTCGCTATCGGAAAAGGGAAATAACCTTCCAAATGATAAATAACTGCCCTAACGAATATCGACAGATTGACATTTTTACATCGAGACCCCTTTTCGGATTCGAGACAAGTTCAGGATGATTCTGAAAATGCAGGAAACATTCACTATTTGTGTATCTTTTTGTGTTTGAATAACATCGCGGGAAATGGGATTTTCTATCACATTTCCCGATGAAATGCTTCTATTTCACTATTCAAATAAGAAGAGATACGTGGAATACTTTATTCACATTTTTACAATGGAATGGTTCAAATGAAAATTCCAAATAAGTCTAATACTCGGTACCTACAGGATGTCAATTTTAAAACAATGAGCTGTATAGTAAGGTAAAGCTTTCAGATTTTCCACCCAAGAGTCTTATTTAAGTTACTCCATACAGGGTGGTTAAAAATACTGTAATTTGAAACACAAACATTACTAAAACTCATGGCTCACATTAGTACGAATTTAAATTTCAAACAATAAAATATTTTTCCCCGCGCAATTTTTCCACCCCATAAATTCCACCCTAAGTGATTTCTAATTCCGTTTAAGAACGGAATTTTCGAAATATATGCTCTGACACGAACAGAAGTTTAAATAATTTTTCGAAATCCCGCTAAAGCTTCAACGACTTTTTAAAAATCGTAAATTTAAGAAAGGCGCCTACTGCATAAATGCATTTCAAGTGTCATAAATTCTGTATATTTTCGAGTCTGGGATGTTACGAGATCCGCTTAACGTAGGAAAATTCATAATGTGTCCATATTGGTACGTGAAGTAAAGTAGAAAAGAAGAGCAACAAGTTTTTTGTAGTCGCAGGGCTTGAATCTTATAAAAAAATGAGTTATCATGTTTAAATTATACGTTTATATACAGAATGTCATGTGAAAATATCAAAAAGCGAGTTATTATTTTCCTTTCTTGACTTCTCTGCATTGTTTGCTACAAAACCTTCAGATCGATCTCCTTGGTCCGGACTCCAATCCATTCCGAGAGGAATGGTAGACAGGAGCGAGTGGGATATGTTGTTTAATGTTCAATGGAATAGAAGTTAAATTTGGCAGTACGTACTGGACGAGATCTGGATAGAGGCTGCGAGGAAAGTGGGTGGCTAAACTAATTAAGCCAATGCTTAGAGGTTCAAGAAGTCGCGAGAAAATACCGTACATGGTTTAACGAACTTGTTTCTTGTGATTTGGTCTGGTAGTTTGTAGGGTGCAAAGGTGTATTTATGAAAAGTTGGATTTTTCTCAAATGCAGGAATGGGCAATTGTTAAGTTGACTGACCTACTATAAACCTGAACGGATCTCAGTCAATCTTTCTCACCTTCCCAGTATTTTAAAGAATTTTTGACTTTTACTCGTGATATCCTATTTTTTTTAGGAGCCGTCCCTTCGCCGGCACCATCTCAACCTCCTGAGCTTATTGTGGATACTCCTAGTGTCTGACTACAGCCTATTCAGCCAATCCGCTCCCTGTATTAGCTCATTGAGAGCAGTTCTTTCGCTACTTTTTCCAATGGATCTTCTATGAATTTCTTCCCATGTATTTGCCTGGTCGTATACTTCCAGTGTTTATTGTGTTGTTCTTTCACCCACCCTTTGAACCATGACCTAGTTAAGCATCTGGAGATGCCCACAGCTGGTTCGGATCCGTTCACCAGGGTTGACGTCCGCTTTTACGTTGCCAGCGATTCCTTTGTGACCTGGGACCCACTCCAGTGTTACACTGTTCCGAATCGCCAGTCTTTTAAGTTCTTACATACCAGCCGAGATGTTATCCTAGAGCTCTGGAGTGCTTTAAGGGCAGCTTGACTGTCACTGTGATATCCTATACTAATGAAGTTTTTTTTTCATGGCTATTCTAAAAATATCTTTTGTGACTTTTAAATATTCATATACCAGTAACTTTGCGCTGTCGTCGAATCCTTTGATGCGGCTGCTCTAGGACTATTTTCGCACAAAAAAGGGAGAGCTTCGACATGATGAAAACGATACGGTATAAAACACTTTTTTTTTATTCAATTTTGTCGGGGGATCGATATATGCTAAAATGAAACGCACACACAGGAAGATTGCGAACCCTTTATTTTGTATCTCTTTGAGTTTTTATCGGCTATCTTGGAAATAGGTCAATATTTTTGTAATAAAAATAAATTCCAATGTTGTTGAAACTGAAACCATCTACAAAGGAACTTTAGATACTTTTTTAAATTTCAAAAAAGACACATTTAAACGCCATTTTTTATCGATCCCAGTAAGACAGGTTATAGTAGAATTTCAGAAAAACTGTTCTGGAATTCAACTGGGCGCATTGAAGCTGATAAATTCCTGCTTATCACTCGTCCACGCTTTGAAAGACAAACTCAGAATTTGATTTAAAAGGATGAATCTTTTCAAAAGTGAGGAAATTCAATTCTACTAAGCTGTAATTATTATGAAATAAACATAGTTTTTTCTTTTCAGAGATCCCAGAAGAACAAACGAATACTAACAAAACGTTTTAAGTCGTTTCACGGACCGCACACTGACTGATCTACCCGACAATTTTCGTAACTTGCGGAAGTTAATCGAATTTGGTGCTTGCAATTGTAAAGTAATTAAGAGCCTTTTGAACTTCGCGATTAAAATGAAAACAGAAGCGTTTTAAAAGAACCTAAATGAAATTTCAGTTAGATTGATTTTATATTGTAAAAAATTTTATTACAATTAAAAATATTTTTATGTTTTACATTTGATATTATTGATAATGTTATCTTGTCCGTCCTGCTCTTTTTTTGGTATCTAACTAATAATTATTCTGCAGACTTTTTAATTATTTATCTGCAAGCTAGTTAACCTGCAGATTTTCTAGATAATCCACAGGCTCCATAGTTTATCTGGCTTCATAATTGAAGCGCTGATTTTCCAATAAATTTTCAGACTTCACAGTTGAGCTTAAGAATTCCTGCTCAATCTGCTGACTGTTTAATTATTTTGCAAGATTCTCAGTTAATCTACAGACCATCTATCCGCAGTATTTGCTCTTAATATAAAAACTTCTTGAACGAATCACAGACTTTCCAGTCAGTTAATCTTTAGACTTCCGACGATAAAGCTACAAACTCTCTATTCAATCTTCTTAGTATTCAGGTATTTCGTGAAAAATATATTTAATCTGCAGACTTTCTGGATAATCTGCAGACTTTCTGGATAATCCGCAGGCTGCGCAATAATCTGCAGACTTTCTGGATAATCCGCAGTAATCTGCAGACTTCAAACAATTAAGCTACAAACTTTCTATTCAATCTTCT
>CAJUYH010002111.1:10026-25603 GCA_910591685.1 Galerucella tenella | reverse complement strand
TTCAAACAATTAAGCTACAAACTTTCTATTCAATCTTCTTACCATTCAGGTATTTTGTGACAGATGTATTTAATCTGCAGACTTTCTGGATAATCCGCAGCTGCGCAGTAATCTGCAGACTTTCTGGATATTTTGCAGTAATCTGCAGACTTCAAAAAATTAAGCTACAAACTCTCTATTCAATCTTCTTACCATTTAGGTATTTTGTGGAAGATGTATTTAATCTGCAGACTTTCTGGATAATCCACAGGCTGCGTAGTAATCTGCAGACTTCAAACAATTAAGCTACACACTCTCTATTCAATCTTCTTACTATTTGGGTATTTTGTGAGAGATGTATTTAATCTGCATTATTTCTGGATAATCCGCAAGCTGCTTAGTAATCTGCAAACTTCATCATTGACTTCCCAGTTATGGAGCTGTAGGCTTTGTAGTTAATCTGCAGAATTTTTAGTTGATCAATAATAATGTAGGCATCGATTCTTCCGTTTATTTAAACTTGAAGCTTGTTTTTTTCACGAATTTGTAATAAACAAAACGTTTTTAATAAAAAGAGTTTCATTTATTGGAATAACTCGCGTTAATACCCGATACATTCAAACAAATTTAAACGTCCCCTTGGCGCCTATGTCAAACTTTACTCTCATATAATCCTATCTTCAACCCTAATAATTCTTCTCTACTATATTTCTCCATTTTCGTTAAGTTGGTTTCGGCCGGTCACATTACCGGACCATATTTTCCCAATATATTTGAAAGGATCATTGAATCATCCCGACCAACAAAGATAACCGATATTAAATTGTGTCCTTTTTAAAGGACATAAATCCATTAGATACATTGGTATGAACGACATTTTTTTCGTGTGTTCATGAAGTAAAAATGTTTACAAACAAATCAACTCATTTTAAAACTAACCGTACGCCCTCTTGAAAAATTGTCGAGTACGCACATGGTACATGGAAACTTCCACAAGTACATTACTACTTCCAGAAATGTCAACGTACAGAATTAAATTCACAAATAATTTCATCCCCTTTAAAAATTGTATCTTACGCCCATGTATACACACAAAGCTTGGCCACCGTACTCTAACTACCGACAAGTAAATTCACTTCGTCGATTTATGGGTTACCGAAAATGTCCTTACCCCTCCTATCGTCTGGCGAGTTCTGGCTAGTTTAAATCGAGAAAGTGTTGAGTACAGGGGTAGCACGCAATGTTAATGTGTTGCTGATAGGAATTTCGGAAATATAATTTTTGTTTTGTTTTCGTTTTTGTGAGCAGATCATTGTTTTTGCTCAAACGGCGCGCGCGGTATACCTTTACCTTTTTCACCTGACTGACGGACGTTCTTCTACTGAACACATGACTGACGGATGTTTTGATGTTCAATACATAATTCTGAACCCTCAGACAAAATTTGAAGTTTTAGAAACGAATTGCACTTAATAATTATTTATCATACGTCTATCCGGACTGACTGACCAACACAACTTTTATTTTATACAATAGAGAAGAAGTATAACAATTTTCAGCTTTTAGGAATTCATTTTGTTCACCCGTCAAATGATACACCTTCAATATCGCACCTGAGCCACCTGTTCTACGGCACGCTTGACTGACCGGAGCATGTTTGTGTACCCATCGGCTACACATCGATTTAACAAAAAACCAGCCTTTAGATATTGAAACAGTTTTTTTGGCTCTGGCTCTCCGGCTATATAGTAGTATTTTGTGCCCTGAAAACCTGTATCGGATTGTACCGTAAATCAGTAATACACGTATTTAACCACACGACTGTCCCTCGTAACTGTTGTATTATGATAACAGACGTGTAAAGCGCCAGAGAAAAAATGTACCAAAATTTTCAAACGTTCCGACGCAAGTGAATTTACTTGTCGGTAGTTAGCGTACGGTGGCTTGGCCACCTTTAAAAATGTTATGATACCATGGACGTACAATATATTTTCACGGGTTTCTTGTAATTTCAATGCTTTTAAGGCCACTCCGCTTTCTTAACAACACCAACCAACCAGAAGATTGCGGAAAATTCCTGAAATTCTCTACATCTAAAGATAATTCTAAAGTTATTAATAGGAATTCCAATTCCATTTATTATTCAAATAATCCTCGATAAAATCGTTTGGGTAAACAAAAATTAACATTTAATCATTAAGAAAATTCCAATTTGCATTCTTGTTCTCGGCGTTTCGTAATAAATGTCTTTCGTTGTCGGGGTTATTAATTGTTACAGAAGATGAGATGATTCTTATTATTTGCTGGAATATTATTCAGCGTATCTTCAATTTTAGGAAATTAATTCGAAACTGGGAGGCCCATTTACGGTATCATTCCTCACCAGGCATAAAAAAGTCAGAAGCGATTCTGAAACGTCTTAAAACTTCATATTAACGAGGTGGTAAATGCTCTCACATCCACATTTTCACAATGTAATCACTTTTTTCGCTAAAAGTAGTCGAAACGGCAAGTTAATTCATGAAATTTTTAAAGCTGTTACCGCATCTGGTGTTATACATCTAAAAGTTCGTCAACAATGTCATTTTATCATTCTTAAGAATCCTATCACGCCTGGTTTCTCGCTTGAAATTCCTGATGTAATCAGTATGCGGGTCAGAAAATGTCATCAACACTGTGAGGTTGTAGGTATGGCGTATACTATATTGCTGCAACTCGCGTTTTCTGAATAATATTTCGGTTGACATTTTCTACCAACACACTATTTTATACACTGTTGATAAAATATTCCCCATTAATCTCCCAAACTTTCTAATTATACCGGTGACTTTTCAGGTCATCTGCAAAAGTTCTAAAGTCGGTTCTTTATCAAGAAAAACCGCTCGAAAATGATATCACGTGCATATTGTATGATATAGGGTTTATAAGGCTCTGTTTCCTTACTTTCAACCAATGCGAGTCGTCCAATACGCAGCCGACTTATATGCGGTTTTTCTTGGGACCGTCCAGGCTATAGTTAGTCTATAGATTTCCTAACTAGCTTCATAGATAATCTCCAGATTTTCTAGAAAGCTAGAGCTACCTAGTTTACTGACTTTGAGATAATCCGCGGGCTATTTATTTCTGCAGAATATCTAATTAGTTTGCAGATTTCCTAGCTTGCTTACTCACTTCATGGAGAATCTGCGGATTATTTAGATAACATGTTGACTTTTGAGGTAATCTGTAGAATTTCTATTTCACTTGCAAATTCCCCAGCTAGCTTACTGACTTTGTAGATAATCTGCGGACTATCTAAATAACCGGCTGATTATTCAGGTAATCTGCAGGATTTCTCCTTAATTGGCAAATTTTCTAGCTACCTTACTCATTTCATAAATAATCTGCGGATTATTTAGATAACAAGTTGAATTTGAGGTAATCTGTAGAATTTCTATTTCAATTGCAAATTTCACAGCTAGCTTACTGACTTTATAGATAATCTGCCAGATATCTAGATAACCGGCTGACCTCTTAGGTAAGCTACATAATTTTCACTTGACTGGCAAATTTTCTAGCTACCTTACTTATTTCATGAATAATCTGCGGATTATTTGGATAACATTTTGACTTTTGAGGTAATCTGTAGAATTTCTATTCCACTTGCAAATTTCCCAGCTACCTTACGGACTTTATAGGTGATTTGCGGAGTATCTAGAGAGCCTGTTGACTTTTTAGATAATCTGCAAAATTTCTAATCAATTTGCAGATTTCCTAGCTTGCTTACTCACTTCATAGATAATCTGCGGATTCTTTGGATAACATATTGACTTTTGAGGTAATCTGTAGAATTTCTATTTTACTTGCAAATTTCCCGTCTAGCTTACTTACTTTATACATAATCTGCGGACTATCTAAATAACCGGCTGACTTTTTAGGTAATCTGCAGAGTTTTTACTCAATTCGCCAATTGTCTAGCTACCTTACTAAATTCATAAATAATCTGCGGATTATTTAGATAACATGTTGACTTTTGAGGTGATCTGTAGAATTTCTATTTCATTTTTAAATTTCTCAACCACCTCACTGACTTTGTTGGTAATCTGCGGACTATTAGATAACCGGCTGACTTTTTAGGTATTCTGCAGAGTTTTTACTCCATTGGCAAATTTTCTAGCTACCTTACTCATTTCATAAATAATTAATCTGTGGATTATTTAGATAACATGTTGACTTCTGGGGTAATCTGTAGAATTTCTATTCCACTTGCAAATTACTAAGCTACATTACGGACTTTATAGGTAATTCACGGAGTATCCAGAGAGCCTGTTGACTTTTTAGATAATCTGCAAAATTTCCAATCAATTTGCAGATTTCCTAGCTTGCTTACTGACTTCATAGAATCTGCGGATCATTTAGTTAACATGTTGACTTTTGAGGAAATATGTAGAATATTCTATTCCACTTGCAAATTTTCCAGCTAGATCACAAACTTTGTAGATAATCTGCGAACTATCTAGTTATCCGGTTTATTTTTCAAGTAAGCTGCAGAATTTTAACTTAATTGGCAAATTCTCTAGCTACTATACCTACTCGTTCCATGGATAATCTGCGGATTATTCAGATAACATGTTGACTTTTGGGGTAATCGGTGAAATTTCTATTCCACTTACAAATTACCCAGCTACCTTACGGACTTTATAGGTAATTTACGAAGTATCTAGAGAGCCTGTTGACTTTTCAGATAATCTGCAAAATTTTTAATAAATATGCAGATTTCCCAGCTTGCTTACTGACTTCATGGATAATCTGCGGATTATTTAGATAACAAGTAGACTTTTGAGGTAATCTGTAAAATTTATATTTCAATTGCAAATTTCTCAGCTAGCTTACTGACTTTGTAGATGATCTGGGGACTATATAGATAACCGGCTGACTTTTCAGGTAATCTGTTGAATTTCTACTTAACTGGCAAGTTTTCTAGCTACCTTATCCATTTCATAGATAATCTGCGGATTATTTAGATAACATGTTCACTTTTCAGATAATCTGTAGAATTTCTATTCCACTTGCAAATTTCCCAGATACCTTACGGACTTTATAGGTAATTTACGAAGTATCCAGAGAGCCTGTTGACTTTTTAGATAATCTGCAAAATTTCTAATCAATTTGCAGATTTCCTAGCTTGCTTACTGACTTCATAGATAATCTGATGTCTGGTATTTTACCGCAAGTGTAGAATATTTTCAGTAATAATGAAATATTAACAATTAAACCGAGTCTCCGAATGATTCCTATTAATATACGAAAGTAGGGAGCTCCTCCTTTTTCTGGAAAATATGAGAAAAGTTTCAGTTTCCACTGAATGTGTATAAAGTTTCGTATTCCGGGGGTTTGAAGACTATCCAGAGAATGTCAAGATACAGAAACTGTGAATTTCCGTTCAGTTAGTGATAACATAACTTAACTGACTTTGAAATGGATAGTGGTCGAATATTATGATGCGGATCAAACTTTTGAAAGAGAAAAAAAGTTTGCAGTACATTAAGTGGATTTTAATGTTCTTCGCTTGAAGTTGAGTTATACTGAAGGTGAGAAAAATGTAAGCAGAGTCCTTAGGCTCGTGCTTGGAACTTTCCTTTCGCATCGAATTCTATACTTACAACATCCCTTTTCTGATCTTAATAATGGTATAATATGATTAAAAAATACATAAATGTTTCGTTAACAAAGATTTACAGAAAACGAAATGTTCTTCATAAAGAAGAATTAGGTCAGAGTAAAAGAATACCCACAGTTAAACAACTGAATTTTTTTTTGAAATATGAGAAAATAAGTTCTGGTAATGCGTTCATTCATTCCGAAACGATGACAAATTGTGATATGGATTTATGAATAGGGGAGTTGTGAGATCCAGAGAAAACCCGATGTATCGGGGAAGCAAATGTTACGTTAAAGCTTGACATGTAAGATAAATGAGCTATTAGGAATATTTACAGTAGTATACTAAATCAATTTTTGCAGAAGCTAGTGAAAAATTTGCTTAGAAATAATATAGAAGTCAACGAGAGTGTAATTTGGAACAGGTTCTTACTCAACTAGATTTCACGAACTAAAAATTTAATGAGGAAAAAACTAAAATCTTGTTTCACTATGTAAAATCCAGCAGAGATCAGTTATAGATCCGATGTCATGTTTTTCAAGGCTTTTGTTCAGAGTTTTGCAGCATGTCTCAAGCGTTGTATTTAATACCTGTAGGTTTTTGCTTCGCTGTCTATTTCGTCCAACCTATGAACTTAAGCTGATCTTTTTAAGCAAGCTCATCCACTACTTCGTGGCGCAGCCGAAGTGCTATTCTTCTGTATGATAGAATGATTGGGTACTTTTTAGTTTGTTCGCACTTCTACACCCTTGACTACACTACTACACTGCACCGGCCGGGAGCTAGACAGCTGTCACTATAGTAACTAGTACCATAGGTAACAAAATATGATAGATAGGCAACTCAGTGTAGAAATCTAAAACCATATGTTTTTAAATACCTCTTTTGATCTTGCGACTGATTAGGTATATTGTTGTAGCTGTTAATGTTCTTTAGCAAAGACCAAAAGAAAGTGACTATGTAGCTTGCTATGAAAAAGGCCTCACATCAATAAAAGAATATCATCACTGCGCAGATACGATTTTTAAATTTAAGCGGGACTTCGTTACCCCACATGCAAAAAATTGTTGCTAGGTCTTTAATAACTAATTTAATAGAATAGAAAACACAATTTCCTTCCAATATAATGTTGATAAAAAGAAATTGTGTTACTAATTATGTTAAATTAGTTATTCAAAACTCACCAACATTTTTGCATGGAGAAATAACGAAATACACATCATATATTTACATTTGTTATAACAATTATCCAATGAATAAACAAGCATCAATATAACATTCGAGCAATAAGCAAGTACATGTAAATGAGATAATCATCATCCATCAGGATGCACCGTACATGCTGTTTCAGACAGTAATTTCCGTCAGGATAAATCCATTTAACTCCCCCGTTATCGCCAAAAATCAATACAAATCACACATCAAATTTCATGCTCTATCCACCGTGAAATTCAATGAGGACCCTCTTCGGCTCTGTCTCTCATTCCGACATCATGCACCTTATAACGCCAATTTATTTATTTGTTTTATGGTCCTATAAAATTAGGACTTTTCAATTTATATATACGAGTCTAACAACAGCAAATTCATCGATAAATGTTTGTTTATATAATATTAGAAAACTGTCAATATCTTTAAAGTTATTCATAATACTATCAAATCAACTATCAAAACAGACGCTGTATTAATTTAAGATGGCGCTACGGGCGAAATTAGAACACGTGACATCCTTTGACACTTAAAGCCAGCCACTAGCGTCACCGTGAACATGCACCTTTAGAGAAAAAATATACAGGGTGTCCCACGACGAGTTAAAACAATGTGTATATGGCAAAATACTTATAGTAAAATCATGAAAATTTCTACGTTTGGGTTTTTAGATACGATCTTTTTAACTAAAATATTTTCAAAGATGGCAGACTTCCGGTTCTACCGGAAGTCGACTGTAACTTTGTTATTTTAAATGGAACACCCTGTATATTGATACATTTTTAAAATCTACGTAAAATGTTAGTATACTTTTGTTTGAGAACTTTTTTCGAAAAATGCATTTTTTTGAGTTATTAATTTTTTTGTGAAAAATTTGACGCATCCGAAGACCGAAACGTAGGAATTTTCATGATTTTACTATAATTATTTTGCCATATACAGATAGTTTTAACTCGTCGTGGGACACCCTGTATAAAATATCGTCAATTTTTTCATAACAATCGCAATTAACAAAAATTTTATGTCTTCAATGAAACAACAGTTTCCAATATTGAAACTCGTTAAATAATTTCACGCTGTAACTCTTCTCACTGTTTCCCAATAATGTCTAGAAAGTTTGAAAACAAGAAACTTTTCACACACATGCACTGAATTTCCGAAGTTTTCTCATACTTTTTGGAAAAGTAGGAAGTTCCTTATTGTTTCGTATATTGGTCTGAATTGTCGAAATTGTCTTGCGTTCGATTTATTGCATCTCTTGTAACGGCGGGAGATTCTTCAATTTCACATCTTTGTTCTGCAGCTGATCTAATGGAGTAGTTTATCTTTCCAGTTGCTGTTCGGAGTATTTATTTGTTTTTCTTAGATACTAAATCAATAGAATATGGTTATGTCGAAAACAGCCCTTTTTTTTCAAGTTGCGTATGTTAAGTTCCATAATTCGTTGAGCTTTTTAAAAATGATTCCAAGGTGAAATCAAAAAAGGTTGTTCAGCTCGAAACAGATACTTAATACCATTTATAAATAAAATATTTCAAGGTAAACAACAGAGAGATAGATGTCAATATTTTTTGTCCTGAATAAGCTTAAACATCCCAATAAAGGAAATAAAAAAGGCTGAAACATGGAACAGCGGAGAAAGACTGTCTACAATGTCACATAAAAAACAAGCTGCACTACAAGTTGTATAACTTCAGTAATTTTTTATCTGTTAATCTAAAGACTGAACTTTAGATCGCTTCATTTTTGAATAATATTATTTGATAAAACATGTGACCAAAATTTGAAGCTCAACACCCTATTGCGACATTTTGAGGTTATGTTACTTTTCAAAACCAGGTATAATTCACTTTTACTTTACTTCATAGGTTCTCTGTAGTCTATCTAGTCAATCTGCTGATTTTGTATGGAATCTCTATAGATTTTTCAGTTAATTTGCATACATTCCAGCTAGTTTGCCGACTATATAGGTTCCCTGTAGACTTTCTAATCAATATGATGACTTTCTAGTTAATCTGCAAACTATCTAGTTAACCTGTTGACTTTTTAGATCATCTGCAGACTTTCTAAAGATTTTGTAATGAAATCTGCTGGCTTTCTAGTTAATCTGATAACTCCATAGGTAATCTGCAGACTTTCTAGTTAACTTGATGATTTCATATTCAATCTGCAAAGTATCTAGGTAACCTGTTGACTTTTTAGATCATCTGCAGACTTTCTGGAGAGCTTGTAATGAAATCTGCAGTCTTTATAGTTAACTTGATGACTTCATAGGTAATCTTCAGACTTGCTAGTTAACTTGATAATTTCATATTCAATCTGCAAACTATCTAGTTAACCTGTTGACTTTTTAAATCATCTGCAGACTTTCTAAAGATTTTGTAATGAAATCTGCTGGCTTTCTAGTCAATCTGATAACTTCATAGGTAATCTACAGACTTTCTATTTATAACTTGATGATTTCATATTTAATCTGTAACATATCCAGTTAACCTGTTAACTTTTAAGGCCATCTGCAGACTTTCTAGAGTTTTGTAATTAATCTGCTGATTACTTAGTTGACTTTATGACTTCTTAGTTATCCTACTTCAACTTTCCAGTTAATCTGCAGATATTTCTCAATTGGTTTGCAGACTTTTCAATGTTTTAGTTGATCTGCAGGTTTTCTAGAGATTTTGCGATCAATCTGCACATTTTCTAGTTATTCTGCTGATTTTTAACTAAATCTGCAGATTTTCTCAGCTACTTGCTGACTGCATGGACAATCTGCAGGTTTTCTAATCAGTCTTTTGTGTTTTTAGACAATCTGTAAATTGATAAAAGTTTCGTAACTTTTGAGTTCAATTTGATGACTTTGAAGTTATCTGCAAACTTCCCAGTCACTCTGCGGGATTTTTAGTTATGGTGCTAATTTTATGGTGATCTGTAGAGCTTCCACAGAATTCGTAATCAATCTGCAAACTTTCTAGAGGCTTCGCATATTATTTAAACTGTCACGAAAAGTCCAGTCTAAATCAAAAATTCTCATATAATATAAATTTTTTTCAAATGTTATCACAATTATTCATGCAGAGAGGCAGTGAACATATTGAGAATTACTTAAACCATTAAGTTAAGAGCATTTTGGACCAATATTGACAATCCCACCTTCCTCCTTTTCATTAACATCATTAAAATAAAATTAAAATGCAAAACATCAAAATTGCTATCTCCGCATTTTTTTTCAAAGACCGTTTTATTTTTTATTTTCCCTCGTGTGTGTACCCCTTATTTTCAAAGGATTCGAGAATAAAAATTCCTCGAGGAAATATATCCGCTTCCTTCCATATACACGAGCAATAATAGTGACACTGGCTCCAAAAGAATGCAGACCTTTTTTTTAATAATGTTCCTTATTTCCCATCTAAATTCCAAAGCTGTAGTAAATTTGTTTGTTGTCAGATAGTTTGGTCCAGATCGTTATATCATCAAAAAGCCCTATCCAAAAACCATCATAGTCTGGGAACATACAGATGAATCGAAAAGAAATCACATTATGTGGATAATGGGGTCATTTGTGGTTGGGAGAAAAAAGAAGATACATTTGGTACATATTTATGCCGATGAAGGCAATATACACTTAAATTTGTATTACCAGCCAAAAATAATTTATTTTTCATCAATCCTTTGTATTCTGGTTCACTGGTAAATATTTTCAATGTCCAAGCCTTAAATTTTCACCGTACAATAAAAAGTTGTTCGGTAGCTCCACCGTAGCCTTAAGTTTCACCTTTGGCTAAGGCTGTTTCGTAGTTGAAGGTTACCTGCCTACCTTTCCCACTATTGATACTTTCTTCTCCCAGTGCTACAACGTGCTGGTTTCCATTGATTAATGTGGAATCTCGGGTTAATCAAGGCTCAACGCTTTTTCACAAATATCCAAGCTTAGGTTTTTTTTTCCAAGGAGCCGTCCCTTCGCCGGTACCACCTCAGCCTCCTGGGCTTATTGTGGATACTCCTAGTGCTCTGACTACAACCTATTCAGCCAATCCGTTCCCTGTATTAGCTCATACAGGTTCTTTGCTGGTTGGTTGTAGAAGCCTTCTGGAGTCATTTGGGTTCTGCCATACAGTTTCTGCCTTCTGTGGTACAGTGACTCACAGTTGCATAGTATATGCAGAGCTGTTTCGGTATCATTTTTGCATCTTCTGCATGTAAGGTCTCCGTTATATAGTCCTATTTTGTTTAGGTGCTCCTTTGTGGGAAACTGTTCCGTAAGTAGCCCCGTTATGGTGCGTAGTTTGTTCCTTATTGAGAGCAGTTCTTTCGCTACTTTTTCTGATGGTTCTTTTATGAATTTCTTCCCATGTATTTGCCTGGTCGTATTCTTCCAGTGTTTATTGTGTTGTTCTTTCAACCACCCTTTTAACCATGACTTCCTTAAGCATCTGGGGATGCCCACAGCAGGTTCGGGTCCGTTCATCAGAGGTGACGATCCCACTCTTGCGAGTTCGTCGGCTTTTTCATTGCCTGCGATTCCTTTATGACCTGTGACCCACTCCAGTGTTACACTGTTCCGAGTCGCCAGTCTTCTAAGTTCTTCGCCGCATTCCCATACTAGCTGAGATGTCACCCTATAGCTCTGAAGTGCTTTAAGGGCGGCTTGACTGTCACTGTAGATTCTGATCTGCCTGTTGTTGTGGGCTCTCATATTATTAGCCCTTGCACATGCAAGTATTGCATAGACCTCTGCTTGAAATACAGAAGCGTATTTTCCTAGCGAGACGATTCCTTCATATTTGCTCGTCTTGCTGTATATGCCCGCTCCGGTGCCGAGTTCAATCAGCTCATTCGCTCTACTAAGTGGTGGTGCATTTTCTTCCTCAAGCTCCTTTCGATCTTTGATGACAATCTCGAAGTTCTTGCGAAAGATATATTTGGTGGTCATGTGGTCTGTTGGCATTTTGAAAATGTCATCATCCACATGCCTTATCTCTGTGTGTCCTCTCCCATGTGCCACGTCATGGTCTGATGCTTTTTCCAGTCGGGTTAGTGCTGTCCTTGCTTCGCACATTATGACACAATGCTGCGGAGGAAGGTCTAGCATTGTCTCCAGCGCCCCTGTAATGCCAATGCTTGCAAATCTCTGGACCTTGCTTAGTTTTAGCATGGCAGAGGATTGTCTGATCTTTGGCCACCATACCAGAGATGCATATGTGATCCTGGGAATGACAACCATTTTGTACAGCCAGTGTACCATGCTGGGTCTAAGTCCCCATTTAGTGCCGTAAGTGCGTCTGGCAACCATGAACCTTAAGTTACTCTTTGATCTCGATTTTTCAGCATCTGGTGCATGAAGAGGTACCTTTCGAACCTACACATCATTAGAGTTCACCAGCTTCCGTCTTATTCTATGTAAGAACTGGTACAATAATACTTTTTAAAACCTCTTTGTCAGTGTATCTCTTGTCGTAGAAGGGAGGGATCTGGAGAAGTGTCTGTTTCTGGTAAAGAAACTGGTGCAAAGATTAATACTGCTAAAGCCTAGATTAGTGAATTTTGTAGGTGAGTAATAGTACTAACTTTTTAAAAATGTTCTGATGAAAACAGTCTTCAGTCTTTAATTTTCCCAATTAAGTTTTTATTAGAAACATTCAAATATTCAACCGAAATAATTAGTTATGAAATTGTCCACCAGACTACCACGATCTATATGCACTATTCTCACGTATAATTGAGTAGGTTGGAGAAAGGATATGCCCAGCAAAAATAGACGACAAGGGTAGGAATGATGTGAAAATATGCGTCGTGCTTCTATCCTCAAGGATTTTTTGCTCTTGTGTGACCATTTCTGCAAATTTATTATTTTTTAGAACGTGCATGGCTTGAATAAAGTTGTATCTCGAGGCAAAAATCGAGATTCGCCATATTCAACGTTACCTACCCAAAGCACAGATACACCATTTTTCTTTTTTTTCTCTTCGTTTTCGTTAAGTACACGCACTTCTTCACCGATCCCGTGGTAGCCTTAATCTAACAAGTTTTTAGAAAGAAAGCATTGAGAATGTGTTTTTTTCAGGTTTAATCCTAAACAAAAATGGATTGTTCTTTATGTAGACGGGTCGTGGAAACCCAGCGCTCTTAATATACTTATAATTTTCTGAAAGATATAAATGAAAGACGTTTCCTAATGTAAACAGCCAGAATTATAAAAACCAGAAAGTTGATAATTTAATCTTAAACATTTTGCATACATTTGAATAATGAATAAAATAATGAAAACAGACATTCACCCACGTTACATTATGTTTTTTATTTCCAAGTACATCTTTGTAGTCGCATCATAACTAGGTACACTTTGCATAAAGTTTATGTTAAATGCCAAGTTGACACCGTTTGCGCACATAAAACTGGATTATGATATAAGTTCGCGTGTTCATGGAACTGTTAGTAAACATCGAGGTAAAGAACGTTCCAAAATATTTCGTTAACTCGACATCTGGCCTTTACCTTTTATTTATCAATCGGAATTGAACAAATTAGACTGTTGAAACATACAGGGTGGGATCTATAGATTGTACAAACATTCACGTGATATTTGACAGTGTGAAAGTAGAGTTATCTTATCCTGATATATATAAATTACGTGTCACGTGTTTGTCCGTGATGGACTCCTAAGCTACTTAACCGATTTCAATCAAATTTGTACACTGTGTGCATTTTGATCCAACTTGAAAGATACGATAGCTCACATCTCAATTTATGATCGCAATATTATTTTATTGCAAATTATTTGACAGTCACAATTATCTGTTAGCTCTAAACGATTCTTACAGATGGTGACATCTGTTGACTGGATTGATTAAGTATTCAATAAAGATGGAGTAATAAATTTTAAATTTAATATTTTTGTAATGATTTTTGCTTTACATCAACTGTACGGAAATTTTGATCAATTGTGTTCCATCTCCTTCCCCTTCATTCAAATCCCAAACAAGTGAATTTTTATTGTAATAAGATATAGTAGTAGAAAATCAGTCATGAAGGTCGCCATGTTTTTTACAAATGGCATCTATGTAACCAAGCATGGTGGTGCCCATGTCTGATGTTCTTCTACCATTCCCCTTAAATGGTTTACAACAAAGTAATATGACAAAAACATTAGCCACAGAACGCGTGGCTGGGTCAGCTAGTAGCATAATAAAAGCTCTTTAAATGCAATAGAGATGACAGTCCAAACTTCACTATAAAGTTTTTCAGTCTTTCGATTTAGTTTAATGCAATTTTCCAATTAATGCCGAGAGCTTTACCAAGTCGAGAATTACGATGACTGCTGCAAGGATTCTAAGGATGAGGACGATAGAACTGTAGTAGACCAGTCAGCGTCAACGGAAATTTACATGTCAATATCATTGAGATAATTGGTTGAAGCGGTTACCAGTATTAAGGCATTGGATTATTATTAACGAAGGAAGTTGGGAAAATAAACACCATCAAAAGGTATTGGTTTGATCAGACAATATTTTGACAACCTTTTTACACTGTTAAACTCTCTTTATCATTTTTTCTCGGATCTGCCAACCAATTTTTTCATATATCGAAAGAAACAGTCGACAGAAGCAAACAATAGCAATGAGAGGGAGTGTTAATGTTGCTGTAGTTGTATTTTTATAATAACAATGGATATTTTGAATCGAAAAGCAATAATCGAAGCCATTCGTATCAATTGTCGAAAGACAGACCTATTGGGCGGAGTAGAATTCAATGAGACCTCTGGCGGAAAAAAATTGTAACAGTCGCAACGAGTAAAATAATTCGTTTTGCATTGTTTTTTATTATATGCAAGTCAACGTAATTACCGTAAATTCGTACTTTATTTGTTTAATTTTGTATCAGTGACAAGTTTAAAACTGTGTTTTCCTATTTAACTCAACTGACATCATTTCTCAGGTAGATAATATTCTTATATAACCAGCGATATTATGGAAGAGGTTATGTTATTCTATTTTTTGTTTTCATTGCAGATCAAAGAGAAAATAAGTGGGTATTGAAGATTTGTAGTATATAACATAACGTCTGCGGAAAGTGACATTTTTCACACGAGTAATCTACAGTATTTTTCCTACGATCACGTGATAATTTCACCAAATAAGGTGTAATCAACATCTGACATATTAATACACAAAATGTTACAATTAAAGTCAACATAATTGATTTCAAAATTAACAATTACTATCAATAGTAACAAAAATTCAAGTAGTTTAACTATATAATATAGGTAGGTTATTACAATTATTAATTGGTTGGGTAATTATAGAAATTATAGAAGTTTAGTTTAACAACACAAAATACTAAAGCACAATCAAAGAAAAAGCAAAAGTTTTACAAAACACACACTGAAAATAACTAAAACAGCGAAATAAAACCACTTAAATATCAAAGGGCTTAAACGGCAGCTGATTTGTTTTACTCGTTGCTAAGATGACATTGACATTTCAGAGCGCCATCTATCGAATTCTACTTTTCCCAATAGTATTGAGTGAAAATCGCTCAACTGTTTTATTAATCTTTCATGCTCTTTCAAGCCTGTAGTTAATAATCAAGGCTGCATTGAGGCTAAAAACAATTGTAGGTTGGACAAGGACAATTCGGATCAAAAGCAAGCAAAAAAAATATTTTTGGTTTATCAAATAGATGAGATACAAGGAGTTGTAAGGGTGTCATCACCTTTTGCTTTTTTTTAAGCGATAATTCAAAAAGTAAACATAA
>CAJUYH010002111.1:0-10016 GCA_910591685.1 Galerucella tenella | reverse complement strand
TGAAATTTGATTGCAGTTTGCTCGGTCTATGCACCCTATGCCAATATAATAATGAATAGAATCCGTGAAATGGAAGGATTATGTTTCTTAGATGGCGGGAGGCGTTAAGCTCAAGATTCGGAAATGAACTACTTGGCAATCCTCACCTTCCGCTTCTTAGCATCGAAGAGGATTGCCCTACTAAGTGTAGATGGATTATGCCTGTCTGAGACAAATGCTTTTCTGAAAACGCGAGACTCGCTCTGTGTTTCCGATAAATCAATAAAATACCGTCTTATTGAGTAGTATTCACTCCAAAAAAGAAATTTGATTATATTTCTCCCTCTTTCCATTGACCTACTAAAAAACAGCTCATAAAATTTTTCTTTCAGCCTAAAAGATTCATCAAAAACAAACTATCTTCAATTTTATGTTTTGGAGAGTACCCATGTTTGTGTTTAATAAACCCTACAAAAAAAATATAACAGAACACAGAGTCAGATGCTGCAAATGCAATACGCATATAAACAGATGGCTCAAAAATGACAGAAGGCTGAGGATGTGGAGTTCACACCAGAGCACTGAGCCTAAGGATTGAGTGGGGAAAGGGAAACAATACCAGCGTGGTTCAAAAGAACTGGCTGGTATCTCAATTGCCACAAAAGAACTAACCAGAAAAGGAACTTCTGGCAAAAACATAAAAATCTGCACTGATAGTAGACAAGCCCTATTAGCCTTGAACAGACAACAAGTTATACTAAAGTGCTAAAGATTTAGCTAACGCCTCAGTAGATAACAATATTATCCTGAGGTGGGTTGAAGGACACGGCAGAAGTAAAGGTAATCGCATTACTGATTCTTTAGCCAGAGAAGCAGCAGAAGCAGCTGGACTAAAAATTTTAGAACCCAGTGACACCTACGGCCTAACGACTTCGACAATTGCAGAACTAGCCAAACGTTACACTCATGCTCAATCCCTTAAGAGATGGGATGGAATCAAAGAATGCAGTCTTGCCAGGATCCCCCTGGGCGACCCTGGGAAGCTGGCGCCGAAGAAATATTTGGCGATGACCGGGAAAAACCTACTTTTAACAGTAGGATTTCTGACTGGCCACTGTCAACTAAGGAAACACCTCCATACTATGTGGCTAGTGGACACACCTCTATGAAGGATGTGTGAACAGGAAGATGAAACAATCAGGGATGTCTTATGCGAGTGTACGGAGTTTTCGTCAATAAGAGAGTGTGTGTTCGGCGAGTCTTGGCGTACACCTGGGAAGGACAGAATGGACGATGACCTATGAGGACAACTCCTCGGAAGGATGTACAATGGGTCACATGTGGCCTAAGTGCTGTGAGCCTACATTCACTACACTACACTACAGATACAGAGATACAGATATTTTGGAGAATATTTTTTCGAAGATCTATTGAAAACCGTAAAAGCTTATTCAATTGAAAAAAATCTCTCATGCAGACAGATTTAATTTATAATTTGATCGGTGACGAACGCGTTTTTCTCAATATAAAGCACCTAGCTAAAGTTTATGAGCAGTTTTTCATAAAATATGAAATATTTGACATAATTTTTATTTCATTCAAGCACTTTTTGTTTGATGAACGAAAAATATCCTGTATATACATTTGTTTTTGTAAATATACAAGTCCAATCCGCTTCTTGAATAAATCCGTATATATTTTAAAACATTCAACATCCCTCACAAATTCAAATCACCTACTAATCCATTTAATATTTCAAAGATTCGAGGGGCTCCTATAGCTACTATAAACTGTAATCTCCTAAAAAAGTAACATCAGCATCGCTCTTACGCAGCCAGATTATATAAGATATTCCCTGTAAAATCTTCCCGAATATTTGAGCGAAAAGCAAATGATCCTATCTGGATCCTTTCCTGACAATGCATATTTTAAAATCATTCCGATGATAAATTATGACTAAGCAGACGTAATAAAGGTAATTTATGGTTCCATTAAAGCCTGTTTACAAAATTGAAATTGGTTTTTATCAAATGGACCCCAATCGCAAGCGTCATAAGTTCTTCAAGTCATTCAAATCAAAAAGTCAAGTTTTGTACAGAAATGTCGTGACATATCCTCATAAAAAAAGTCTGATGATGTAAGATCGGGTGATCGCTTTGGCAATTATAAATATGTACAGTAACGTTCGGTTTTCACACCGTAAATGTCATATTTTTAACAATTTGAAGTTGTCAAATTGTCAAGCACAGAGTCTCTTTGTGAAGAGTTTTTATTAACTGCCTTTATATGATTGGTCGGCTAAGGTCTATGGTCATGTCGGGGCTAGTACGTCATACTGCATTACACCAATGAGAGCAGTCTTTACAAATGGCGCGTGAAATTTAATGACATACCTTGTAAATGAAAGAAAATAGTCTGTAGTGTCATTCTACTAGCCTTATTAGCCATTAAATTCCTTTTTTTACCTCACCTCGAAATAAATACGGTCTTAATAAGTTGAATGTTTTCATTAGCAAGAGAAACATTTTTCCAACGCTTTCGCGCGAAATTCCACCCAATAAATCCTTCATCAACAATTTATGAGTAATAATTGTTTTTAGAGGATGAAGTGTTGTATAGCATTTAGATGTTTAATTAACCATCGAAAAAACATATGTTGTTACAAGCGGTATAAGAGCTTTTATAAAATGGTTAAGCGAAAAAATGTTTTATTAAAAATAATTTCCGTTTTGTGATAATTTTCGCCCCGGCCTCGATGAAATTCATTATTGCGGTTACTTTTTTTTATCAAAGGACCGTTAACTTCTATGTCGTGATGAAAGTTTTAATACAATAGCCATTAAGTGTCGGTGAAATTGTCGCGACTTCCTTTCTATTTTTAATGACATAAATATTGTAAGTATCAGGATTATTAATTTATTAATAGTGAAAAGAATCGCTAATATCTATTTTGTACTGCTGTAAATATTTTTTAGGAGCCGTTCTAATGTCGGGAACCCTGGAACCTGTTGACTTCTTGAACTCTCCTCTCGCATTTAATGTATAGACGTCTAGCTCCCACTTTCCATGGCCATACTGTGAAATCAGAAAGATTTGGCTCCCTCTGTGGACCTGCATCAACATTAAAAGTTCGAAAGCTTAAAAAGATTGGTGGGCTCTAGGAAGCTACAAATCTATCCCCAATTGAAAAAATATCTTAAAAACCTCTCTTCTTTTTACGAAAAATATTACCTAGTGGCTGGTGGTGAAGTTATTTTGTCCATACATCCAGTTATCTCCTTTGCATCGGGTAGTCCTTGAGTCCAGTGCTTGAGTCAGCTGAGATATAGGTCGCGTAGGTCCTTCTGGACCTACCTCCTCTCCACATATTTTTGTAAAGAGAGGCTAAATGGACAACACACAGAAATGTGCATATTTCTAAATGCACAAATCAGGTTTATACAGAACGAAGCAGAATGCAAGTGGACACTGAAAGTCACAGTATTTTGAGAAGGACCTCCGACATAATGCCTCCAACAGTAAACTACGACCTGCCTTATACCGTCCTAATTCCAAATGGAGATGAATGGGTCCACCGTAAGGATGAACTATTAAGAGCAGACGGCTGTTGATACACAGACGGCTCAAAAACAACCTCAGGCTGTGGTGCAGGTGTATACAAGCGCAGACCTAGGACAGAAATTTCAACCTTTCTAGGATCCTATGCAACCGTATTTCAGGCGGAAATTCACGCCATCGTTCCAAGTGTGGAGAGAGTGGAGCTAGCCAATCTCATACATAGAACAAGTGTAACGTCGACATTGGTTTTAAACTGCCAAAAAGACTCTTCTCAATAGGAGAACTCAATAAAGAATGGCTGGTCTGGACCCCTGGCCATTCTGGCATGGAAGGAAACGAGAAGGCAGACTCTCTTGCAAGGGAGGGTGCCGCACGTGTTTCTATTGGACCAGAACCTAAAATTGGCATCTCAATAAGTTTTGTCAAACAAACAATAAATACCGGGACAGCAAGAAGAGACTTATGGCATAATGTACCAGGATTGGTTCGTACAAAGGCTTTTATACATCCTTCGAAGAATGTCTCTAAACAAATGTTAGACTATATCAGGCATGACCTACGTTGTCTAACAGGCCACTGTCATCTGAATCATCATATGCTAAAACTTGAACTGTCGGAAGAACCGACTTGCCGTCTTTGTCTGGAAGATAATGAAACAGCAGAGCATATAATTTGTGCCTGCCCGCCGCGGCTCGAATCAGGTATCTGATGTTTGGCTCTCTGACCTGAAATATCATTCACCAAATAAACTAAGCTGAATTTGTTTGGTGAAATCTGAATAGGTGTGAGCCACAATAGACTCTTGCCAGTCGCAGTGGAGGGCTTTATACCCACTCACCACAAACCTAACCTAACCTATACTCCTGAATGTAGAGTCTCACAGGAGGTCCTTTAATTTTCTAAGCTCTATTATAGCTGGTCGATCCTAAGAAAAACCTCATGTAAACAAAGATCACGCGTGATCTATTCTAGGTTGGCTGCGTATTGGACAACTCGCATTAAAATGTTAGCAGAACGTTCAACCTCATCCACTTGCCGTTTCAAGTGCTACAAACAAGGTAGATTGAAGAAACTTTGCAACAATTATATTTAATTTACATCTTAACTTAATCATTTGATTTTGCGTTGGAACTTAAATAAAAAAGTCAAGCATTGTATCTAATCGAATCGATTCCTTCGACTGCTTGTTCGCCAGTGCTTCTCCTCGATTCCGCCACCACACACAAATCCACCGCCATCGCCATCGCCAGCAGTGCACCGCCGCACAGAAAGAACTCGGCCTCTACTGCGATACAAACCGGCAGTTTGTGTTATGGTGTTCCGAAGTCTACATTCACTAGTCGCGTCGCTCAACAAGTGACATGGCCGGTAACGTCGGAGTTTCGTACCTCGTGTGCGTCCTCATGACCTGCTCAACATCGCTCTTCGCAGACGGTGCCGTTGTACTGCCGAATACATCGGGAATTGATGGACAACTTACTGCTAATCATAACGTCGATCATTTTTTCTCGTTGTGGCTGGTTTTTAGTAATGACGATGTTAAAATTTCAGGTTTGTAGAAAAATATGTTTCTTAGCAGCGGATTTTTATAGGTAGATCTTTTGATTTTATGAAAGTTTTAAAAAATGTGTTTGGGAAAAGTTATTTACGTAACAAGTCCCGAAAGTGATATTTTACGGGTTGAGCAGGCAGTTTCCAGGGCGAGTCCTGTAAAATCACTTTCGGGTAGCGTTACGTACAATATTTTTTCTGCAGCCGTTAGAAGATAAAATATTAAGAAATAATAGGGATAGATACTATAAATATTACTTATGTACCTACATTAAATGTACAATTTCACTGATTTCATGTGGAACAATTATTTCCTCGTCACTTTCGTTGTCGATTTCCATTTCTGGATCGGAAAATTGAAAACACAGTTGAACTATCAATAAATTTAATTTGACAAGCGATGTCATAATAAACATTCCGTAAATGTCATTGATAAGGCCGCCTACATAGACATTGAAAATTATTCCGAAAGTAAAAAAATCGTCCTGAAAGTAAAAAAAAACTTTTCGAAAATAGCTACTTACTTTCGGTACGATTTGTGTAAAGTTTCATTTTCGATTTAATAGATCATACCAAAAGTTCTATTTCCGGGACGACTGCATAAAAACTATATTTAAACGAGTTGTATTTAAAACGTATTCTAAAAAGTTGCTTTTTCGAAAAAAAAAGTTGAATATACTGTTGGGATACGTCTTACGACAAAAAGTAATGAAGCTTTTTGTAGAAGTTTTTTTATTATTTTCCAATACAAGTTACATATTTTTTGGGAAAAAAATTCACTTTTAATGACGCACTCATCCCTTAGCCATTAGCAATTTTAATACAAAAGAAACTTTTCAAGTTAGTTTCAACTCTCCGAGAGTTATTTTACTCAATTTATTCAATTTTTCATTAGACAAGTACAGGGTTATTCATTATAAATTACCCAACCCCTATCATCGTTATTATTACTTTTAGAAAAAAGAGTCTCATCCAAAAGCTGTTTGGTTACAGCTGAATTTTCTTAATATTTTATCAAAAGTTCTGTAGCGTGCAAATTTAAGAAGATACAAAAAATAATAGTTCTTTTTTAAATGGGACACCCTGTATATTTTCACATTTTTTAGATAGACTTTTTTTCTAATTTCAAAAATATATAATATGTTACCCCTACCTTGTATCGTTTTTGAGTAATGAAATGTTGAAAATCTGGGTTTTAGTAATTACTGTAAATATGAAAAAGATAATTTAAAAGTTAGCTATGAAAATGACAACTAATATGTTTGATAAATAACATTTTTCAGATAATAGTATATTATGTTACTAGGAGTAGAAGGCCAACATTATTGTTGAGCCCAGATTCTTGCACTGCCGAGGCGCTAGCCGAGGCTGTGCAAACTGGGCGAAACATATAATGGGCCTTCTGCTCCGAGTAACATATACTATTTTTTCTTCAAGCGTAATAATAATATGCATTTTATAAAAAATATAGAAGGCTTTGTTTATATCTCAACTATTTAATTAATACAAACGAAAAATTACATAAAGTGTTACCTATTTATTAACAGTAATATTAAATGTGCAGTTTTGTATACTGCAGTTGTTTAAATTTAAGCCACTGCCACCGCTTTCAGCTTCGACATTTACAATTTTGTCATTGGTATACATCATATTATTAGTAAGTTGATTGTCGATTATTATGTCAGCGATTCCAGAACTATTACTTGGTTGTTCTTGCCAATTAAGTATTTTTTGTGCAGTTTGTGTTTTACTGGAAATGGAATCCTCTAAGTACCCTTCAGCAACACTGGTGGATTTCCATCCACCATGCCGCTTTAAAGCGGTAATATCACCTCCGTTGTCAACTAAAATAGTTGCGGAAGTCCTCCGAAGGCAATGTCCTGTATATTCATGAGGATTTGTTAATTTCAAAAACGTAGCAACGTCTTTTGGTACGTTTGATATTTTGTGGATACCCATTACCACACGGTGACATTTACCATTCTGGTATTTAATAAAAAATCGCTGCAGGCCAATATCATCCGGACGAAGAGCCGTATACTGTCTTACCAAATTCAAATAAAAATCGCCAATTATAGTAAACGACCGTTGTTTTTTGTTTTTTGTGTTTATGATTTTAACCAAAATTAAATTTCCCAAATCTTGGATTTCGCTAGACTTTAAATTAACAAGTTCATCGCATCTAAGGGCTCCTGTGACTCCAAATATTAATATAACCTAAAACAAACGTTGAAATAAATAAAAAAAAAAGCTGGTAGCACCGGGATTAGAACCGCTGACCTTTGCGACCGAAGACAAAAGCTCTGCCACTGAGCTACCGTCATTAAATGTTATAAGTAGGAAATGAGGTAATATTTGCTGTCAAGTTAAATATTGATCTGCTAGTAGATATCACTGTCAACGGTTTAATAAACGTAATAATGATTAAAAAGAAATAAGAAAGTACCTACCTTTGTTGCTAAATAAACATTATTTGGTGCATCCTTGAGAAATTTATCAAATTGATCTTGTGTTAATACTTTTGATTTTTTCGGTGTATAATTTTCCCCTTGGCGCTTTATAAATGCAATTAATTTGCTATATTTTTCTATTTTAACATTATGTTTAATGTTTAATTGACTTTTAATCATTGAATACTGTGCCCATAGAGTAGAACTTTTAAACTTTCTGGACAAATTCGTGAAGTATGCAAGCATAACGTTTTCCGTGTATTGCTGTACATTATATTCATTGCACCATTTTAGAAATTTTTCGTATGCAAAATCATACAGTTTACGCGACTTCGTTGGAATTAGAGTTTCAATACTGGAATTAGCTATTTCAACTAATTCCGGAGGCGTACATTGCAATTCTTGAGACATTTTTCACAAAATTTTCAAAACAGACAAACGTCAAATTAAATAAGTTTAAAAATGACAGTTCCTACCTACTTGATTACAACGCCCCATTATTTTATTAGTACAATAATGAAAATTAATTTTTGTACTAGTAAAATAATGGGATATTTCTACGGTCTGTGTTGCAAAAAGTAATATAGTTATTATTATACGCTTGAAGGAAAAGTAATTAACATGGTTTACAGAGAGGTGAAAGATTTTATTATTAATAAAATATACAAGTTCTTAAAGCAAGGATTCAACTTGAAATTAACAAACTAAATGAAAATAATGAAGTCATCGCAATGTTATTATAAATAATATAAGAAGGTGTCATCAATTAATTCAGCTAACATAATTTTTAAAAACTTGACAATACCGTATGTTAGGGGTTTATCAGAAAGAATTAAGAAAATTGGTAATCAATTTAATATTCGAACTAGCTTCAAATCTAACAATACGTTGAGATCTATACTAACAAAAACAAAACCAAAAAATGAAGAACAGTCTTCAAAAAATTGCATATATCAGATTGAAAGTCCGAATAAGTGAACATAAAAAATTTATCAAAGATAGGGAGTTCTTTAAGTCAGGTATTTGTAAACATGCTTGTGAAGAGGGGCATAAAATTCAATGGGATTCGACAAAAATAATATTGAAAGAGCCCAATAATAAAAGACGAAAAATCAAAGAAAGTGCTTTAATACAACTAAATGCAGATGAATGTGTAGCTAGTATTTCAGCAGAATGTAGTCAAATTTGGTTACCAATGTTAGAAAGAGAAATTTCCAATAATCAATTACCTGCGTTATCAGGATAGCATCATAAGTTTTTATCCAGGTTTTTTTATGATTTATCATTGGAATAGTTGTTAATCGATACACACTTCAATACACAAAATAACCAAACTGTTTCATACATATTTTGAAAACAAAAATAATCATACTCAAAAAAGTAACAACAAACGCGTTTTATTAACAACATTTCTAAAATATGCGAAAAAAGCGCTATTCCAATAAAAACCGCTCCTGGAACGTGCACTTCACTGGATTCCATTTCTGGGAGACTATCATATCTTTGGAATGTCATAAAATAAAATATTTTATTTCACATTTTACCAGAGATGTGATCTACTATGAATGGACCTTAATAAAATTTGACAACAAAGTTTTGTAGTCTTAAACTTCAAAATATTATTGATTGTCTAGTTGTCATATTTTTTTCGTTGTGTCAGATAGGGACCAAAAATTATTTTATCTATATTAGTTGATCTTGACAAAGGTAGCTGGAACGCTACCGAAACGTCGAAATAAAAAAATTAAAAACATTATTGTGGTTTGATTCCCAAAAAATTAGAGAGAAAATAATAAATAATGCCACAAGGAACTTACAAAAGATATCTTTTATAAGTTATTATTTCCCTCAAATAAATCTTTGTTTTCTGTTTTGTATGGATATATATTTTGACTTTTTCTTTCTTACTGAGAACCATTTTAATTACTTTTTCTGAAAAATGTTATTTATCAAACATATTAGTTGTCATTTTCATAGCTTACTTTTAAATTATCTTTTTCATATTTACAGTAATTACTAAAACTACGATTTACATTTCATAATTCAAAAAACGGTACAAGGTAAGGGTAACTTATATTTTTGAAATCAGCAAAAAAAAACATTCCAAAAATGTGAAAGTATACAGGGTGTCATCATATTTGAAAAACAACTATTATTTTTTGTATCCCCTTAAATTTGCAAGCTACTGACTGAACTTTTGATAGAATATTAAGAAAATTCAGTTGTAACCAAACAACTTTTATACGAGACTTTTTTCCCAAAAGTAATAATAACGATGATAGGGGGTGGGTAATTTATAATGAATAACCCTGTACATGTAAATTCATCTTTAAATTGTTCGAATCGGACCATCCATTTGGAAATTATATATAGAGTATGTGCATTGGATACAAAAATATGCAGAGAGTAGAGATAGCTGAGGGAGCATTTGCCGATGACATAATACTGATAGCTGAAAATGAAGAACGACTACAATAT
>CAJUYH010002110.1:15141-42440 GCA_910591685.1 Galerucella tenella | reverse complement strand
GTTGGAACAGACCCAAACATACTAAAATTCGGCACAGGCAGAAATGTATCCAAACACTTACTAGAAAAACGATGATTCCATAATTTTTATGTAGGTACGGTGGTAAAGTAAAAATGAACGGCATACTGTTCAAAAAATCTCAGATGTCTCTAATGCTCAGCTATAAGCAATTCAGAGGAACTGGCAACGTGCTTTAAGCTGATTTTGTGTCGGCCAAAATGTGCGAAAATGAGATCATAGGAACGTTTGACTATACCACTATCTGCCTGGCTCTGAATTAAAAGAATATAAAATGGACCATTACTATCTGGATATACGTCATGTTCAAAATAGAATAAAGAATAACTATTTCACTCCTGCAAGATGAGCCAAACATCAAGGTTTTCAAGTGCTGCATAAAAGTTGGATCCCCAGACAGCACAGGATATCTTTAGGACGTCCATATTGAGTCCTAAATTGGTCCCTACGTCCCAGACCTAATTTGTACGTACTAGGGACGTTCTAATTTGCACGTCCTGGGGACGCACAAACTAGAAAGAAAAATTGGAAAATAATACACATCGTTATTAGAAACCACAATTATCTACAATTTTTTGGTATATAATAACCAAAAACCGAAAAATACATAATTACCTCATTCTATTTTTCTTAATTCAGCACATTTATTTCTATTCATTAAATGAGCATGCGAAACAGCACATTCGCCATTTCGGCTTCCACCATCTATGTCAGTCGCCACTTTGGTTGTTTTTCGTTTCTGTGTGTGTGTGATATAATTAGAGACAAGAGTAAAAATTATTATAGACAAGAGTATAAATTAATATTTGTTATATAATGTGTTGTTATAGTGTAAATATTGTTAATGTGATGACCCATATTTTTAATCCCTTGGAAGGAAAAAGCCGCCCAATGGCGTGCATAAAATTGTTTTATAAATTCGAATATTGTGAAATAATGCTTTTCAAATGTAATTCAAATTGATGTAGTGGATTAAAATTAACCTGCATAAAATTCGTAATATAATTCAAGGTCATCATTTTAACATTAGTTACACTATAAACCAAGTGGTACGTATTTCACGTGTGAATGAAAGTGTGAATAAAATGAGATCATTTTATCCCGAAAAAATACTATATGCGTGCCAAGAGACTTAAAGTTGCCGTATACCGGCGGGGTCGGCATTATGTGCTGAAGAAAACCACCGTTGATTGTAGTAGTAGTGATGTATCTCATCGACAAATTATTTTAAATGGTCCCATGGAAGATGCAACAGTGCATAACCTCAATCCTGATTTTCCTACAAAAATTGAACTAATATGTGGAAGGAATAAAAAATTTTGAAAATTATTCTGTTTTGGTCCTTATCTATGAATGTACAAAAATTTTAATAAATGCATAAAGGCATATTATGGTATTTATTCTCAATAATTTTTCCTGTGTCCATTTGAAATGTTCTTATTAGGACTTCCCATGGACGTGTGGTTTTTTTTTCTTAGGAGCCGTCACTTCACCGGCACCACCTCAGCCTCCTGAGCTTAATGTGGATACTAATAGTGTTCTGACTACAACCTATTCAGCCATTCCGTTCCCTGTATTAGCTCATACAGGTTCTTTGCTGGTTGGTTGTAGAAGTCTTCTGGAGTCATTTTTGGTCTACCATACAGTTTCTGCCTTCTGTGGTCCAGCGAGTCACAGTTGCATAGTATATGCAGAGCTGTTTGCATCTTCTGCATGTAAGGTCTCCGTTGTACAGCCCTATGAATTTCTTTCCATGTATTTGCCTGGTCGTATTCTTCCAGTGTTTATTGTGTTGTTCTTTCAACCACCCTTTTAACCATGACCTCGTTAAGAATCTGGGGATGCCCACAGCAGGTTCGGGTCCGTTCATCAGAGTTGACGATCCTACTCTTGCGAGTTCGTCAGCTTTTTCATTGCCTGCGATTCCTTTATGACCTGGGACCCATCCAGTGTTACACTGTTCCGAGTCGCCAGTCTTCTAAGTTCTTCGCCGCATTCCCATTCTAGCCGAGATGTCACCCTATAGCTCTGAAGTGCTTCAAGGGCGGCTTGACTGTCACTGTAGATTCTGATCTGTCTGTTGTTGTAGGCTCTTATATTATCAGTCCTTGCACATGCAAGTATTGCATAGACCTCTGCTTGAAATACAGAAGCGTGTTTGCCAAGCGAGACGATCCCTTCATATTTGCTCGTCTTGCTGTATATGCCCGCTCCGGTGCCGAGTTCAATTTCTGATCCGTCTGTATACCAGATCAGTTCATTCGCTCCATTCGCTCTACTAAGTGGTGGTGAGTTCTCTTCCTACGTATGGTTTAGTAACAAAAGATGTCCTCAGGACGTCCTGAGGACGGCTAAGGTTCTGGAACGGACGTACCTGGGACATCGAATGTCTAATAACGGACATCCTGAAAACGTTTTAGGTACGTACTTGTGCTGTCTGGAGTATTATCCTGCCTACTGTGGACACTTTTGATGGATAGCTGTGTAGCTGAAAGGAAGATTAAATGGAACGTCGGTTTTAGAGGTATTACTTGGTCTTGCGCTTTGGGTAAGTTTCTTGACTTTGAGTAATATCCAATAAACGAGTATTGGAACTGCAGTTTTTGTAATTTTAGAAAATGGGTTCACTATATAAAGGGATCCAAATCGCTGGATAATAGAGCATTATTGTGAAATATTGTATATCCAAATAATACGAGGGGAAGTTTTTTTTTTCTTCCACCAAGGAGTTCCATGATATTCGTAAGCCTGTTCTGTATTGCTATACGTTTCTCCTTCCAATTTCCAAGCTCAACATTCTTCTTGGTCTCGTAGTAGGAGCTTCTCAAGGTGCTACATAAGGACACCATCAAAACTCTCAGTGCAGTCTCACTTTTTCTTAGATTTTAATTTGTGCCCACCTTTTGGTAGTATCCTAGGACTATTAATTGTGTCAAACTTATAGATCTTCCCTACGGTCAGACTTTCTCCTCTTTTGGTAGTTGCCTTATCCGCCCAATACATTGAAGCTAATACCACAAAAAGGCCCCGGCTTCTACAAGGCTATTCCAGTCCCTCTTTTTGCTAGTTCATCTGCTATTATATCACTCCATATTTTACCGTTGCGTCATTGAAGTACAAACAGGAGATGAGTCTTTTGACTCTTTCTTGATAAGCGCAAGTTCGCTGGAAGCACATAAAACCCATCATGAACAATTTACTTTTACCGTAGACCTACATGACTTGACTTTTGTGCGTTTCTGGTTATTCATTCTCTCACTTACATTAATTTAATAAAAAGGTTATCCAGACAAATAGATAAATGGTGATTGGAAAAGTACTTGAGGCACATGGTGACAGCAGAGACAAGAATGATCTAAAGTTTCAAGTGCCTTCAAATAAGATCCAGTCTAGCCAAACCAGCAGTAAGGATCCACAGTCAATATCACCACACCTCACACCCACAGCCAAACCAGTCTGATTACTACGAGTACTTTTATATATCAACAATCATAAGTACCTGTACAAACAATACAGCTGTCAAAAACTAATACCAACCCAGTAAAATTCCCATGTAACTTTTTATCCTTCTTTCTGCAATCAAAATACAATGTTTAAATCCTATTCATGTGCTTTATTCCACGTTCAAAGTATTTCCATAAGTTTTTATGACTGGTATAGAACATATTGAAGTAAAAAAAAAGTAACAAATGCAATTCAACTGTTTTATTCATTGCTTGTGCCTTGTAGTCTTATTTTATCGACATTAGGGTACGTGCGCGGTATAAAAATAAACTTTGAAAAATAGTTGATGGCGGAGAAATCCTATGTATACTTAATTTTATGAATTGAACAGAGTTATTCATGATAGATCAAGTGGAGCCATTATTTTGGGAACTACAAGGATCTTTATTCCGAATATTTATTGAGAAGCTTTCAAGGTTATACAATTATTGAAAAAAACTGTTATGGCAAAGGGTAACCAACGCTCAAGGCAATTACATTTTTTTGAGAAGGACGATATTTCAAAAATAATTTATGGAATTAGTAGTTTGCATTTATTTTAATTTTCTTTTCTGCAAATTATGGTTACTTAATCCAAAGTTTCAAATCCTTTTAATCAAAATTATGTTAAGCCCTTAGCGTATTTTCAGCACACATTTTTAGAAAATTCTCACTAATTTTTGTAAAGTAGGGACTGGGACCGCTGAGTTCGCTTAAGCGTGGCTACTAATTGGAAATCCGTTACTCGCAAACTTTTTAAATTCAATAAGGCAGCTTTTAACAATATTCAATTTGAAGTGTTGGATTAATTCTGCCGTTTTTGGAGTTTTAAACTGCAAAAATATACAGGTATAGAGAAGTAGTCAAGAAAGAAGCAGGGCAGGCTGAATTGGACTATTAAACGTATGGCAGATGGACTTATTCCTTGAATTTTATCAAACTTTAGTGTGATATATTGCATGCGGGAAAGTATATTACCACATTACTCAAGCCCTTTCAGGACACGGCTGCTTGGAGAAGTGTCTGTTTGATCGCAAACAAGCGACTAGATGTAATGATATAAGGAAATTGAGAAAAAAAAAGTAGAACGTGTCGCGTACATTTGACGTTATAGATAAACAATTTGCAATTTCCTCGGTGGTCGAGTAGTAAGCAAACCAGACTCTCACGCGGTAGACCCGGGTTCGATGTCCCGTGAAGAAGTTTTTTTTTTAATTGTTAATTTTATTTTTAAATAATTATTCTGCTAGATATTAATAACGACCACAGGTAGACGTTTGAAATATTTAGCGGAATATTCATTATTATAGATAATGGTACGGTACCCTTCATGAGGGAATCCGGCTGGCAACATCTACTTATAACAGCATCGTATATTTAAAAAGGGAAACCGTAGCATTATACAAATTGGTCATTCAAGAACTGTACGTTCACCACAAAAAAATTAGTGGAAACATAAAATTAAATTGTTAGATTTTTAATTTGAAGTAATATAACAGTTTATAGAAATTTTTATCTTCTAGATTTTTTCTCAAGTGGGTCGTAGGAAAAAGCTGTTCGACTCGTGTGGATTGTCCATATCGCACTTGAACGATTGACAGACTTCGTACCCGTGGGATATGGCAATCATATCCACACTAGTTGCACAAACTACAATTTCTTTTAAAATATGCCCTTTTACATTTAAAAACAACCTGCCAAATGTCAAATCAATTGATTCATCCATTTCAAAGTTATCGAATTAAAACATTCAAGTTTTCAAAACTTCAACACCCTGTATTTCGAAAAGTAAATGTGCTAGATCCCTTAATCCTCATATCATTTTGTCTAATTTTAAGAGAGGAATCTACATGCAAACGTTGTAATTACCCTTAACGTTCGAGATGCTCATACCATTTTTTGAGCGATCGTATTGAAATAAATTCCGGATAAAATAATTTAAATTTCTTCGAAATGAACGAAATGTCAAACGTGACATTTATACTTCTCGATCAGTTTAAAATATATTTTGCATTTTGGTGAAATTGTTTTTGCTATTTATTACTTTTCGACGTCTGAACGGTAAGTAAACCACTTTCCGACGTGTTAAACTTAGAAACCAGTAAACATAACCTACCGTCCTGACAACCGATGCTGTAAATAAACAAAAAAGATCAATCACGCAAAAAAAGTTATGGAAATAATGGTAAAAGTTTATCCGAACAAATTCAAGTAGATCACCAGCACTGCGAATAACAGCTTTGGATAGAATTTTAATGTAGCATCGGTGGTTCAGTGGTAGAATGCTCGCCGGCCACGCGGGCGGCCCGGGTTCGATTCCCGGCCGAAGCATATGAATCGCTGCTTCGTAAACAAGAGAGAGAGACTCAGGAGAGAGCACACGCACGCAAGCAAGGCACATAACGATGCAACGTAACGTAACGGTCAGATCTTTTGCGTTGCGACCCCTGGTCGCTCAAACATAACCTGACGTAAAGAACTAAAGTTCCAAAAATAACAAGACTAGCCAGATGGTGAAAAAAAAAACAGTATAAGGTCTGATCCGCCGCAAAATGATGGACCGAATTGCTTGAAGATTCGACAACACCCGCAAGGATTGAACGGCTTGAGGATGATTTGACATATTTATCATACAAGGTAAATTGTAAGAAGTATATGTTACTGAGATACGAGAAATGGAAGGAAACATTGGAATTCAGATATTACAATCGCGTGGCTCAACCAGAGATATATTTAACAAGATTACTAAATAATAAAGTGAAATAGAGATATTTGCTAAAGGACAGTAACTTTTATGAAATATTTTCTCATAAATTTGGATGGGAAGATGTCCAGCTCAATTGGTTTTTAGTAATAAACGTCGAACAGAGGAAACGGCCAATTCATCTATCCTTGAATTTCACTATAGCATATTGTAAATTTTTCCATTCATCCGAGGATATTGGAGAAGAGCCATTAACCTTGAGCGCACAAAGTAAACTGAATTGCTGGAATATTTCACTGGTACAATATGTTTTTGAAATATTAAATTTCATCTTTGTTCTTTATCAATGCATACGTTTATCGTTCGGAATTTTATGTAAATAGATTGGAAGTATGCAGAAAGTACAAAACTTGCTAGATACAATTGGATTAAAGTTGAAATAACCATTTTAAACATATGGTTAAACAGTAGTCTTTTTATTTCTCATGAATTTTTACTAACAACTCCCAAATCTTTGAATGGTTTTGGGATATTGGCTCTTTTTTTTAAACTTATCTGTATCTGTAGAGTAGGGAGGGGGAGTGTAGGCTCACAGCACTTAGGCCACATGTGACCCATTGTACATCCTCCCGAGGAGTTGTCATCCTAGGTCATCGTCCATTCCGTCCTTCACAGACAGGTGGAAATGTCACTAGGAGATATCTCCTTTATATCGGCAGGTGTAGGCCAAAACTCACCGAATTCACACTCTCTTATTGACGATAATTCCGGACACTTGCATAAGACATGCCTGACAGTTTCATCTTCCTGTTCACACATCCTGCATAGATGTGAGTCCACTAGCTCCATAGTATGGATGTGTTTCCTTAGTTGATAGTGGCCAGTCAGAAATCCCACTGTTAAACGTAGGTTTTTCCTGGCCGTCCTCAAATATTTCTACGGGTTTTTAAACTTGGTTTTGTTATTATAATGGAACTGGAAAAGCTTTGAATTCTTCACCAGACGCTATAAAAACATTTCAAAATTCAATTTGACCAACTCTACTATGTGTATACGTGCTATGAGAACCACACTCACCAGATCTATGTAGGTGATTCCTTAAAGAGATAGAAGCTGTGACATTCCTGTACTGATTTTATATTCTTCGATCTCAATGCTACATGCTAAGACGGACTTTACGTGATTTATTCATCTATTTTATCTACACTGCTACACCTAAAAGCTGAACAAGATTCTGCATGTGGAGTACCCTAATTTTTTGAACCTCAATCATGAAATGTGGTATGTGAAAAAATATCGACGTTCAGACTGAACATAGATTTCGATTTCGAGAAAAATATATGCATCTATACAAACAGCAGAAAAGCTCTACCCACAACAGTTCACGTATTATATCAGAATCATTATCAGGATGTCACCATGCCTTGGTTGAAGCGGAAAACAACAATATCTATGTTAAAACCTTAGGCTTGTGTTGACGTTATGAGAGGGACTTTTAGAAAGATGCACAAAGTGATGATGAACTACCCTACCCACCTAACTCATCAGATTTAAGATCAGATGTGTACCTCATCTTTGAAACAAGTTATGTAGGTGCATATATATGATTGTATAGATTCCAGTATATTGTCAACAAATATTGTTTCGGCTTTTGTTAATTTAAACTTCCTTGTTCTAAATTGGTTATATATAATATATATGGAAATTTTATTTTGACTCACATAATGCCAATAACCTCGTAGAATTAATGACAATGGAGAATTCGAGAATTCAGTCATGTAAATAAAACAAAAAAAGCGAAGATATAGTTTTATTCCACAAAGAAAGCCGTTGGTTATATTTTTATGGAAATTCATCTTAGAATCCATCCAGACTTTCAGAATCCGTGTGCTAGGGTCCAAGTATATTTTATTCCCATGTGGGATGAAGCTCGCAAATATAATACTATCTTTGGAATGAATACAGGTCAATTTTGGAAGATGGATTGGTAATGTTTTTGCTCATTCGATGAATGGAAAGGATTTTGGAACTATTCATAGTGGTGTTCAGAGGATATGAAATAAATTGAAGAATGGATAGAGGTTCTTGCCAAACTGACTTTAAATTAGGAGATAACAGGGCTTTGTAATCTGATGAAAGTTATATAAAGAAATATTGCAGATATTAATAAGATAAAAAAATTAAGGGTGCCACTGACTTAATTTGGCCCAGGAAATTGGTTGGCCTAGAAATGGTATATTCCAGAAACTCTATTTGATCCAGGAACTGTGCCCAAGGAATTTCATTCAGTCCAGAAATTTAACTGGCCCAGGAATTTTGTCCAGATAATTATGTCCAAGGAATAATGCCCAAGGAATTATGCAGCTCTCAAAGGTAGTGAGGAGCAGCCTACCGGAACTAAAATTATTGTTTTTGGTATACTTATAGTCCTTCCCACCAACAATCAATTTTCCAGAAATTATTAAATATTTTTATTTTTGAAATGGTTAACGTTTCAGATAGCCAGGATTGAACGACACCTTCTCTTACACATTGATAAATTGAAACAGTAGCATTCGATCATATTGAATAATTGTTTGCATCAAAAGATTTTAGATGAGAATATTTTCTTGTCTCATACTTTTTTCAGTAGTCGAGTTTAAATTTTAGTAGTTTTTCAAATAACCTTCATCAAAGCAATAAATATAATAGACGATTTAATAAATCCCTTTATTTTCAACTGTAACCAAGGAAAGTTATAAAGACGAAGACAAAAGCTTCACTCAAGCTTCTGAAAATAGATTGAAATTTTTTGTAGGCAAAAAACTCAAACGGTCAAATCCCAGTTCCATTTTCGCTATGACCACCAAAGCTTACAGTTTCAAACTGGGACAGCTTTATGTGTTAGAGTGACAACTTAAAAGACGTGAAACATAGATGTCGATACCCTTTTCTTGTTATTTTTAAGTGTCTTCGTGGAAATTAGACCAGTGAAAAATTACATCTGTCCAAATTTTTAAAGAGCAGCCATTTGCTGAATAAAAAATCAATTCGAATATAATAAAAGCTTTTTAAGTTGGTGAGTGAAGCCATTGAATACGGAAAATTAAAGCTTTTATTGTGTTTAGAATATTAGAGTTGCAAAAGGAAGTGCCAGAAGTTATATGATGAATTTCCAAATCTGCTTCAAGGGGTGAAGTTAATTGAGAACTCCTACTCGGACGGTGGTTAGGAATACTCCCACACAACTTGTGTGGGCGAAATTATACAGATGAAAATGCAAGGGGCGTCGTATTATTTCAGCCCTTTGAAACTAAACAGTTTCGATTACATCAAACGCATTGGGAAGCTGGAGAAAAAAATATATAAATTAACAAGTTTCCAATGAAAAGAACGACATTCGATCACCGCCGAACTGAAAATAAAACTGTGATGACAAAAAATATGGTGGCAAACACTTTCAGGACACCAGTAATGCCGATAAAATGGAACACTAACTAAAAGAGGAATTGTATCATAAAAATTTCAAATTAAATTGGGCAGACAATTATAGAATTTTAAAAATTACATAAATATCCTGCAGGCATCAACTGGGCGAGGCACGACATTTTTGACTCAATGGAATGCTTGTCACTTCGTTTCTTCTTTCGCAATCGTACAGGGAATTCAATTTACATACGCAGTTCACTTCACTCTGCTCAATGATCGCCAGGTCTAACTGTAATGACATATAGACCGGAAGCGGAGACTAAAACCACTTTTTTGTTCGATGACATCCTGCACAATAAATAGTGACATTGGAACTGAAAGTTTACATTCTGCTTTTGATATTAGTTTTGGTTTACTTCAATTGACAGTTAGTTTCTAACGGTATCTTACATGCGATTATTTAGTTGTGTTGTTAAGTGTGGAACGCGGGGAAAAAGAGATAAGATATTTCCCAGATATTTTAACAACGTAAGGTGAGAGACGCCTATGCACACTTGAGTGGAATTAAGTTTTGATTTGGTAAGTAATGTAAGTATGATTCTGGAGTTAATCTATGTCAAATTAAACAAATGCAGTTAACGGTAAGTTAGAAAATATTTATAGTGACATTCCCAAATGGATTTCAACCAGTTAAACCAGAAACGTGAGAAACCAGCTGATAAAAAATTAGGCGAGAAAATAATCATCCTAAAAACGTACCTGAAAAACAACAAGATTCTCGCAAATATTTGTAAGAGTTCTTGACAGCGAAACGCAAACCACGATAGTCCTTATTCCTTGCTGCAAAGCATGAAACGTCAAGACAAACACTCGACATTCTCGTTAGACATTATTCGCATTTTCACTTCTCCAGTTTTTTTGGAATGGTTTAAAATTTCTGTTCATTTTAACATCAACGATTGGAGAAACGGAATATGAATTCAGGGAATTGTACATAATGGTGCGTTAAATGTTGTCAGTTACTATTTAACAGAAAAAAAAGGTAGAACGTGTCGCGGGACACACGGTAGGAACTTTAGTTCCTTTTAAGCAAAAGTTATGTAATACATCTGACGTTATAGATAAACAATTTGCGTATTCTTTGGTGGTTGAGTAGTAAGCACACCAGACTCTCACGCGGTAGACCCGGGTTCAATTCCCCGCGAGGAATTTTTTTTATTGTTCATTTTATTTTCAAATAATCATTCTGCTTGATATTAATAACGACAACAGGTAGACGTTTGAAATATTTAGCAGAATATTCATTATTATAGATAATGGTACGGTACCCTTCATGAGGGAGTCCGACTGGCAACATCTACTTATAACAGCATCGTATATTTAAAAAAGGAAACCGTAGCATTATACAAATTGGACATTCAAGAACTGTACGTTTACCACAACATTAGTGGAAACATAAAATTGAATTGTTAAATTTTCAATTTGAAGTTATATTACAGTTTATAGAAATTTTTATTTTTTAGATTCTTCCCTAAGTGGGTCGTAGAAAAAATATGCTACTCGACTCGTGTGGATTGTCCATATCGCACTTGAACGATTGAGCACTCCGCCTACGGCGTCGTGCTCCATCTTCGTCCTCGTGCGATATGGCCATCATATCCACACTAGTTGCACAAACTACAATTTCTTTCAAAATATGCCCTTTTACATTTAAAAACCACCTGCCAAATGTCAAATCAATTTATCCATCCATTTTAAAGTTATCGAATTAAAACATTCAAGTTTTCAAAATTTTAACACCCTGTATTTCGAAAAGTAAATGTGCTAGACCCCTTAATCGCGCAAAAAAAATTATGGAAATAATAGTAAAAATTTATCCGAACAAATTCAAGTAGATCACTAGCACTGCGAATACCAGTTTTGCATAGAATTTAAATATAGCATAGATGGTTTAGTGGTTAGAATGCTCGCATTGCACGCGGCGGCCCGGGTTCGATTCCCGGCAGGAGCATATTAATTATTATGAATCGCTGCTTCGTAAACGAGACAGAGACTAAGGAGGCACAAGCACGCAAGCAAGGCACATAACGAAGCAACGTAACATAACGTAGCGTAACGTAACGCGTAACGGTCAGATCTTTTGCGTCGCGACCCCTGGTCGCTCAAACATAACCAGACGTAAAGAACTAAAGTTCCAATAATTGTTAAAAGGTGCATTTAAAAACCCATCAGCTCAATTGAAAGGAGTTCACTATGTGAAATTTAAACTTTGCCCTCAAGTACTCCTTAAATTTACTTATAGGTTAAAAAATTACCATAGAACCTTAAAACGAACGATAACTTTGTAACTAATTCCAAGAGATGTAACTTGTAATCCAAATAATTGAGTTGCTGCTCACGCCCCTCGTGCATACTTGTACACCACTTGACTTCCAGCAACGTTTGCCCAGATTTCACTTATATTGGAAGGAAAATGGAATGAACTTCAACAATTTCCTCTATCTCTATCGTCGTTACTAAATCTTGACCGAAAAGGTCTTTGTATACAATTTTGAGTACACGACGCGGTAACTTGATGCTCTCAAATAGGTATAAATAAATTATGTTACATTAAGCTACCCATTTTAATTAAGGGCTACCAAGGACCGAGGGTCGAACATTAGAAGATCAGAATCGTGAAGTTACATACTGGGAAATGGTTGTTTTATAGTCTTGGAGGAAGTCCGGTACAAGCTTTTCTATAATTTCCTAGAAAATTCCTAGTTTGTGAATTGGCTACGACTCAATTTTATAAAACCCTGTTTCCACTGCCAGTATATTAGGCTATTTTGTGAACCGCCGATAACATTTTTGGAATCGCATAATAAAAAAAGTGTTATACCCGAACAGAATTGAAAAAAATGTATATAAATCCACTAATCTCCTCCTCTTTCATTAGGAGTTAATGGATGTGCAGCATTGCCAAGTGGAAACTAATCGTATATTCTAGGGAAAATAGCTAACTTTATTTCTTTGTGCTACATTTCCCCAGAATATTTGGCTATTAGACCAGGAAAGGTGTACCCATACAACATGAGACAACCTGGTATTGCCATCTTCAACGACAACCAGCTGCACTGAAGGAACTTGATTCCATAAAGATCAATTATAAGCTAGTATGGGATTACCTAGGTGCCTCAAATGCTCTTGAATGCCATTGAAAGGTCATGGTGCCTGAGTACCAGGGCACAAGGATCATGAGGCTCATCAATGTGATTCCATGGACCGGAACCTTTCTGTGGTGTCGCAAAGTCGACAATAAATATGGTACAAAAATCTCTAGAATGGTGGATAATCTCAAATAGTATTTTAAGCTTAACAAGCACGCAAATCTGATGGGGTTGACAGCGATGCCATCTGCAGATTATTTCCCCTGAAAGAGGAAACTGCAGAGCACATCCTATGCCAGTCCGACTGCCTGGCTAATGTGCGGTATACTAGGCGGCGAGAAGCAACCGGCAAGGCTAGAGAATGTATTCTAGATATGGAGCACCACAATGGATTTAGAAAGGTCACAGTGAAATAGGCCGATTACTCATTCCACCGATTTACTCATCTCCAATAGCTCATAACAAGTTTGTAGGACACAGATTGATTTAAATACATTTTGACATGATATTCCCAGACTATAACACAAAAACAGAAGTCGTAACATTGTTAATTTCTGTTTGTTCATTTTCTGCTCCATGTCCGAAATTAGATCAATTTGTAAGTCAAGTGGAATATATTTCCGAGTTTCAGTAATGAATCTAGAGCTTTCAACCAAAGGAGACATTGAAGTACAGGGTGATTCCATCATTAATAATATTATCGGAGGTTTCACTTTCACCACCAATGTAGTATGATCGATTTTTAAGCATTTTTTAAGAAAGTATCTCTTAGGCAATAATTTTATAACCTGCCCATTGGCTCAAACCCAGGAACCACTGATATCTAAGAGGCGGAAGAAAATACTGATGAAGTTATTAATGTTTTAATCAAACAAACTCAGGAACTGAGTGGGAAAATACTTTTTTCTCAAGATTATCTGCCATTTTCTTTCTCACTGGCACTGGAACCTACTTGACCGTTACCCTCCTGTAGCTGGCCAGCTCCTTTCAATGTTAATTTGCAGACACGTGTCAATAGCTTCTATTTCCGAAATGCATATAAGAGCTTCCCCGAAGATATTGTGTAAGCATTGCGTCTGGGTCTAGTACCATGGACCACTGCTTCTATTCAACTGTCAGTTTATAATTCATCTTGACAGCATATTTCCATCGCTTTCCTATTGAGTTGTTTGATTGGTTGTCTTTGGTTTTGGCTATCACGTTATCACTTCTCATTTCAATAATCGAATTTGTGGTTATTCTGGAATGACAATGGGTGCAGACTGCTTCATGCCAATTCCCATAGACTTCCATCGTATATACGGGAAATAAGGAAAGCGAGATTTGCTGAGTAATCGAATTCACATCAAGCAGTGTATATTCGGTAAATATCAGACGTAGTTTGAAGGAATTAGAGCGTGATTAGAGAACATGCAACTCAAATTAAAAGAGGATTTCAGGATTACAATTTAAACGGAAAACATTCAAACGCTAGATGTCTCTTGGATACTTATAGCTTTGAAAGACAGATGTCATTTAAACTTAATGAGTCAAATTTATTCACTGAACTGTATTTTCAATTCAATTATTTTTGTATTGAATAATCTTTGAGCGTGGTGATACATAATATTGGAAATAATGCAGTTATGCTGAGAATTTTTGATATATCAATAAGAACTGTCTCTTTGAACCTTTGACATAATATACCCCCCATTATTCAATAAACCTTTCTCATTCCATTCCTAATACATCTGAACTTTTCCTTTGTTTTGTCCTCAATATACATATATGTCACTTTAGGTATGATATTAAATTCGCTTCTCTTTGAAGAGCAGTTTTATTTCAACAGTCCTTTGTCCACTTTAGTATGAATAAACCTCATGAATTGTGAGATAAAGCGATCAACAATGAAATATTAATTTCATTATTTTTATAAAGTAAGCTGGAACGCTACCGGTGCGTTCAAATTGAAATAGAAAAAAAAATTGGTGAATCAATTTGCCAAAAATAACAAACAACGTGAGTTGAGATATAACTTAAATTTTCATTCAACCAATGAACAGGAAACTTTTGATGTTTGGTGATAATGTTAAAGTGAAAACAATAGTTTCAAATGTCATATTTTCGTGATGTACACTTAACGAGTTTTTTTGGAAGACAATGTCTATAAATTCCTGTTAATACAGAAAATTTAATTGTTCTTCGGTTGTGAACATTTTGTTTACCTAACCTCCAAATTCCCTAATTTATGCTCTGCATAATCTGCTACATTACAAAGTCTCAATTATTAATTAATGTCCTTTTTGTAATGCTTTTTGGTTAGTGAAGCCCAATGTTCAAAATAATTTAACCTTAATGCTACAACACTGTATGCATAAAGACACCAACCAACAACATAATCGTACACCACATTCTACATAACAAACACCACGTCTTTGTGCGAAACTGAATAATAGCCAGGCGAAGCAATAATTTTAATAATTTTGATTTAAACAATCCAAAGTGCAGAGAAATATTGAATAATAATGCACGTATTCTATTGAAAATTTGCAGTTTAAATCGATTCACGACTATTTGCTCTTGTTTGCGGAAAGGTCGTAGAAGCCCTTTGTTGTGGTTAATGTTCAGCACTTGCTAGGGGTAACTGGGATTAATTAGTAGTAGGTGAACTGAATGTATAAGGAGTCTACACTTAAGCAATGTTAACTACAGTAGTAGTATCATCTCTATCTCTATCCAGAACTTGTTTTCGAAAGTTTTAGTCTAAGAGATGACACCAATTTTTGGGTATGTATTTGAGGCAAGCTGAAAACATGTCCTATCCCTCTCGTATCGAGCCCCAACACGGAGTTGCAGATCTGGTTGGTCAGTAGCGGAGCTAAATCCTTTAATTTTTTTTTGGCCAAAAATATAGGTATTCGAGGGAGTTTGAAATTTTCAAAAAGTGTTCTTTAATGTTCAAAGAATTGGGACAAAATAAGCAAGTCAGGCGAGCCAACATATTTTTCAAAAAGAGATATTATTAAAGGTAACTTGGATCAATTTCAAAAGGAATCAATTGGATCTTAGCTATTTGGATGAAGTAGATACCTGGTTTTAAAGCAAATAAAATAGTCAGCAATTTGATAGCTGCGTTCTCGTGTGATCAGACAAGAGCAGCATCGTCTGTATACTGTGGATTTCAGTACATGCTGGAATGGAGAAAAACTAAACAGTAGATAAACTCAAAGATATGGATTAGTACACTCTTCTGGAGACCGAAACCTCTCCGCGGTATCAGCTCCAAAATAATATTGAAAACAACGCTCGTACATCAATGTTTTCCAAAACTTCATTGCACAAAACTTTTGAGCGAGCTAAAGACGTTAAGAAAATTTTCATTGTAAAATAACATGGAAGATAATCCAATTCATTTACTTTCTCTCAATCAGAATTGTCGACTACGCAAGTCTCTATAAACTCCTGTGTTAGTGGTGAAGTTCCGAAGTTAAACACCACATGTGGTTACACCTCAACCCTACAACTAGCATAAGAAGCAAATAGTCCATTGTTCCAGTTTGAGCTAATAAAGACGCAGTTAGAACTGCACTATTCGAGTACAACTATCGATTGTATCTGTAATTGCGGTTATCGCAATGTTCTAATTTTGATAAGGGATAGTTTGCGTACGTTGAAGGAATATCACTCCTATGATAAACTGAAAACAATACTTGAAGCTGAAGCTATCTCTATCTGATTGTACTCAATCATCGGTTAGTTGCAAAACACCGAATGCTCAATTATTCTTCAACAAACAGACAATCAGTTTGTTGGTAGAGCACGCGTGGAAATAGTTCAGAATTCAGCTTGGCAGCTTCGTTTGCCACTAATTGTTTCGACCTTGTTGGCAATTAAGCAGTTATGTTATCCATATTTTTAGTGATTGAATATGTGATGTTCATTAAGTAAAGCTTTACCTCTATCAGTATTGCTAGTAAAATTACATGAAATGCATTACTGTGCCATATATTTTTGTTGTTTTTAGTTGAATCAATTGAAATTCAATTATAAACTTGATAATGGTCTACAACACGAATAAAACGTTGAAATAAAAATTGAAAAAACACAGATATTGGTTTAATTTCTCTATGAAATAACAAAAATATTAAAAAACATACGACAAAGGACATACAGAAGTTGAGAAAGTTGTCACCGAAAAGACAGACACGAAGTGCTATTATACAGGGGAACAATTTTAAAACTCACAAACACTGCGTGAACGAATTATTGATATATCATGAAAATTTTAAAACCCCAGAAACGATTTTTTGATATCTTTTTCCGTTCACGAGGTACAGCCCCAAGTTTTAAAATTGGCACCCTGTATGACTTTTTCATCACGCAATTCACTTTTCTGTTCCTTGGCAGATGATATGAATATATCATAGCCCCAAAATGATCATTTTCATCCCACAAACTGTATCAAAGACTATTTGTGATTTACAGGAGGTGTTTCAGCTGGTGAAACCCGTAGGATTATTTTTTGACGGGACAAGCGATGATGAATAATAGTTGTTGGTGAATTTCAATTTTCTGGAACTCAATAAGATGCAACTATCCATTTTCGATCGTTTTTTTTTTCTAAAAAGGAAAAATTGATCTCTGCTGTGAAATTATTTGAGTAAAATACATTCTCGATATTTGGTGAAATGTTCAGGGTGGCTAAATAATCGAGGTAACGAGATAATATTGGTAACTTCGTAGTTTCCAGCTTCTAGGTGGGAACTATGTGATGAAAGTGGCCAAAATTATTTGCTAAAAATTATTTTTATGTAGGCAGTAGGTACTAGTATGGGACTCTATTTTTTTCTGACGAGGTACTTTCGGTTCACAACATACTGCCGATTAAATTATGGAACTCACACGCAATATGTTATATACAGTGTGTTTTGCAATTAATGCACGAGAACATAATATACAGACAATATTGCAAAATAAAAAAAATGTACTGAATTGTTTGTCTTAAAATCCCCTTACTTTTGTGACTGTGGAATAATATTGATCAATGTTTTTGTATTAACGAGATAGCCCTAAATTTAAGGACGAATACATTAATTAGTGCGCCCTGCGAAAGGGTCGAACTTTTTAACAACTGCTGCGACGCAATAGAGGTTTTCACGGACCAAATTTAATAACAACTTTAATGCAAGTCACCGCTTTTTGCTTTGAGGAAAAGAGCTTTCCGCAAAGCGTCCTCCATAACAGAAAGTTAATCATATTTAGCTTCACTTCTACCGGAGAGTGAATATACTTTTTATGTGTAACAATAAGTTAGCTAAAAGTACGCTTGGTTTAGTTTGAACTGTGACATTTTTTAGAGGTGAATATGGTTAATATCACAACCAATCCTATGGACACCAAACGTAGGACAGAAAGTATTGCTAGCAGTCCAAATGCAGGAAATTCTTGACACTACGATTTTTGAAGTTTCAAGTTTCAACCTTCCTTGCTTCTCTACTCTCGCTCATGCATCTAATAGTACTGGACTGCTAAAGCTAATTTTCTGCCCTTGTGACACAATATACTGTTTATAGGACGATTCAAAAAGCTGAACGTTCGCGTTACAGTTAACGCAAATAGTCATTATCACTAAAAACGTCCGGCTGCTTGGCAGCTGATGACATGTTCAAGTCTCAGAGGCGTCCACTGAATGTTGTATTCAGACGAAAGCTTATTCTTGTTTCGTTTGACGTTGAGTGACGGGTTGTTCCATTGGTGAATGTATTATTTCACACTTGATAATTTTGTCATAACTTTTGGTTTAAGGTGGATATATTGGGAATTCGGTATTTTCCATGGGGTGCAGCACTGGAATCGGTTGGAAACCAGCTCATATACGTATTGATGACGTGCCTGTACTGTTCTCCATCCACCTCAACTCTACAGGACGGTCCTTAAGCAATTGTACATGGAAGTACAGTACAATCTTCACTACAAAATATTGCGATTTGAATCAACTAGCCTCGTTAAAATGTTGATATTAAGAGAGATACAGGGTGTTAAACATAAAATTTTAATTATCGTTTTTTTCAATAACTTTAACAACTTTGGTGTTGGGGGTTTTCTAATATGAGAAATCATAATTTTGTGTCTATTCCGATGTATTTTGTAGAGGGCGCCACATAGACCACGTATGCGGCATACATGTGCCCAAAACTTTTTGCCTTTTACATTAGCACTCTTTTTGTGAAAAATGATAAAAGCCACATCATTATAACAAATAAAAGGTATACATGTTGGTATCCCAAAATCTTTAAAGATAATCACATTTTAGTGATTAACTACATGATTATTATTCAATACAAATTACGTTCGAAAAATGTAGTGTGTACGATATTTATTATTTTTAAATATTAAAAGTACCATACATATTTTGGACGAGGCCATCCGCGAAAACAAGAAGACAACGACTACGCACCGACCACCACCCGTCATTCTGCGGAGCATCCACCACTGAAGCTCCGTAACAAAAGAAATCGAAAGACGAAACATAAAGACGAGGTTCATAACAATCCGGGAAAGACTCGGAGTGAAAATACCCTGCGACGGACCAGAGGACTACAGGAACCTCACAAGGTACCTGAGAGAAGAAAGAAAAGAAGTGGAGTGGTATACGTATATGCCACAAGAAGAAAGGATGGCAAGGATCGTCATCCGAGGACTAACGCACTGCGAGGACACCAAGGAAATCAAGGAAGAAATCGAGAGACAATGGGTAAGTATAAAACGACTAACCCAACTTCATTCCAGATTCGGAGAGAGAAGACCGCTACCCATCTACCTGGTGGAGCTGGAGCCTGAAGAAAAAGAAAAAATCCGGAAAATCCAACACATCCAGAACGTGAGGATCAGGTGGGAAAAACAAAGAAGAGGAAAAGGGCCGACGCAGTGCTATAACTGCCAAGGCTTCCACCACGGACAGATGACGTGAGACGTAAACACGAAATGCGTGAAGTGCGGAGGACCACACCGATCCAACGACTGCCCACGACCGAAGACCAAGCCGGCCACCTGCGCAAACTGCCAGGGAGAACACCCGGCAAACTACAAAGGATGGCCAAAAGCCACAAACAACCAGAAGACAAGGACAACAGCAAAGAAGACAGGAGTTAGCTACGCCCAAGCCGCTGCTAACAAGAAAACAACAACGACGACAACAACAAAACAACAGATCCTTGAACAGGTAACAAAGCTATTAGCTCAGCTAATGGCTTAAAGTCGCTTGTAAGAGATCGGAAGAAAAGAAGACGCACTCTATAAGGGTGTTTTCAGCCGAAATTGCCGGCTGAGGACGCACTTTGTAGAGGCAGCGCAAACACACACAACGGAAGACCGCCGAAGAAAAAACCACCGAGGTTACACGGCCAAAGAGAAGACGGCTCGCCCCCAGCTGCTAGCCCTTCTGGCTAGGGACGAGCTGTACGCCGAAACGCGAACTATGATGATGAGATCCATCGAATAAGATGGGGGGAAGTGGTGGAAGTCCTCCCCGGAGATGTACCTCGCTTAGAGAGGAACATCCTGGGTGGGACGGGCTCATCAAGGTTGTGTGTGTGTGCACTACATTTTTCGAACGTAATTTCATTGAATAATAATCATGTAGTTAATCACTAAAATGTGACTATCTCTAAAACCGTTAATTATTTGGGGATACTAACAAATATACCTTTTTTTGTTGTAATGATGTGGCTTCAACTATTTTTCACAAAAGTAGCGCTAATTTGAAAGGCAAAAAAGTTTTGCGTACATTTATGCCGCATACTTGGCCTATGTGGCGCCCTCTACAAAAAACATAAAAATAGGTACCAAATTATGATTTTTTATATCAGAAAACCCCAACCTCAAATTTCTGTGCATATACGCCTAGAAGCGTGAAAGTTATTGTGTAAAACGAAAATTAAAATTTCATGTTTAACAATATTTTGGAGTGAAGATTGTACTGTACTATGTACAATTACTTACGGACCACCCTGTATATAAAGCTTTTTCCACTACCCTCTCGAATTGAATTGTGCCTGAGTACTTGATAGAGTGTCAAGGATAATTTACATGACGTATTTCTCTTCGTGGCGCCCCCTATATTCTCCATTGTTTTGTATGTATAAATATTCTTAATGTCGAAAACGTTATTATTACTTTTCTTCTAGTATTCGTTATTAAAATTACATTTTCCACGCACAACAATTCCGCTAATACCTTTTTATTTCTGTATTCACGTGTTTTTATTCACTCAACTTAATCTCTACACCGTATAATTCGTGTTTCACCAAGTTTATCATAGAAATTTAATTAAAGTAGTACATAACACCAGCCGCTGCTATTCGCAAAAATGCACCAACAGAATGAAAAATAATAATAGAGACCAAATATCATAGAGACGACGGATACCTACAGAGGCGAAGCTAGGCTTTGGGAATGAAAAATAAATTCCGGCCACGTATATATTATATTCACATGTAATCCTTTGACATCCCATTAAAGAAAAAAAATTGGTTTTTGCTGCTGAACTCAACACAAAAACGTGAAGAGATATTAGTTTACATATTCTTGCTATGTATTTTCATAATTTCCAATGGATTCACATTGTGGAAAACAAAATTAAAACCACTCATAGTCCTCGATTGAGGATTTATATCTTAACACATATTATTTAAATGTCAATAAAATTTGGCTTTTCAATAATAGCATGTTTTAAGCCCGTCAAATGTATTTATTCTGCTGTGAAAACAGGATTGGCAATACTAAATTCATTGCCAAACAAGATAAACTTTTAATTGGAACGGAAATACACATAAAACTTTTTTGATAGAAGCTGCTTTAACCTTTATTTGATATATACACATGAATTTTAAGCCAATTTCAACTGGTTTTCATGGAAACTTAACTTCCTGTATACATTTATACTGGACTGTATAGCAATTTCGGATTCGTACAAATATTGAGATATAAAGTTATCTCTTGAATATAAAGAGAGCCTCTATAGCCACAGCGGTACTTTAAAACCTATTTTAAATGCAAATTGAGACCATGCAAACATTCAAGTTGATTATGAAACTGACTAAATATTAATAGAATAAAGAGATTATAAGAATGAAATTAATTTAATGCATGAAGCTCTTGGAAGATTTATCTAAAGCTGCATTTAAAAAAATCTGTTAATGACTATTTTATATACTCAGGATGGTGATTAAAATCTGAGCCTCTAAGTACATCACCGATTACAAGTAGCAGAAATCAAGTCCTCAAGTTTATTTTGGAACTAACCTCACCGAATGCTACTTATGTTCAAAACTTGTACTCTAAAAATAGTTTGCTATGAAAATAATTTCTCCTTTAATTTCAAAACAAATAGTCAAACCATCCAGACCAGTGAAAGTAATGGAAGATGGTAATTGCTGGTTGATGATCATCATCACTAAAGACCAAAATGATTATAATGACGTTTAGTTATTGTGGTGCTTGTATTGAGATTACGTTTTATGAATAATAGATGCATCCCATTGGTATTCAATGTAAACATTTCTCCAGGCACACGTTATAGTAGTTCACAGTAGTTGATTAGTTGATTCTCACCATAACAATATAGTCCGATAAAGCAATAAGTTTTTCGTTGAATAAAAAATGTATTATTGGAACTTTAGTTCTTTACATCAGGTTATGTTTGAGCGACCAGGGGTCGCGACGCAAAAGATCTGACCGTTACGTTACGTTACGTTATGTTACGTTGCTTCGTTATGTGCCCTGCTTGCGTGCGTGTGCTCTCTCCTAAGTCTCTCTCTCGTTTACGAGACGATATGCTTCGGCCGGGAATCTAACCCGGGCCTCCCGCGTGGAAGGCGAGTATTCTACCACTGAACCACCGATGCTATATTGAAATTCTATGCAAAGCTGGTGATCTACTTGAATTTGTTCGGATAAATGTTTACTATTATTTCCATAATTTTTTTTTGCGCGATTGATCTTTTTTGTTTATTCACAGCATCGGTTGTCAGGACGGTAGGTTGTATTTACTGGTTTCTAAGTTCAACACGTCGGTAAGTGATTTGAAATTTCGTCCATTCCGAAGAAATTTAAATTATTTTATTCGGAATTTATTTCAATACGATCGCGCCAGAAGTGGTATAAGCATCACGAACGTTAAGGGTATAATTACAACGTTTGCATGTAGATTCGTCTCGTAAAATTGGACAAAATGATATAAGGATTAAGGGGTCTAGCACATTCACTTTTCGAAATTCAGGGTGTTGAAATTTTGAAAACTTGAATGTTTCAATTCGATAACTTTAAAATGGATGGATAAATTGATTTGACATTTGGCAGGTGGTTTTTAAATGTAAAAGGGCATATTTTGATAGAAATAGTAGTTTGTGCAACTAGTTTGGATATGATGACCATATCGCACGAGGACGAAGTTTGAGCACGACGCCATAGGCGGAGTGCTCAATCTTTCGAGTGCGATATGGACAATCCACACGAATCGAACAGCATATTTTTTCTACGACCCACTTGGGAAAAAATCTAGAAAATGAAAATTTCTATAAACTGTAATATAACTTCAAATTGGAAATTTAACAATTCAATTTTATGTTTCCACTAATTTTTTTGTGGTAAACGTACAGTTCTTGAATGTCCAATTTGTATAATGCTACGGTTTCCCTTTTTAAATATACGATGCTGATATAAGTAGATGTTGCCAGTCGGACTCCCTCATTAAGGGTACCGTACCATTATCTATAATAATGAATATTCTGCTAAATATTTCAAACGTCTACCTGTTGTCGTTATTAATATCAAGCAGAATAATTATTTAAAAATAAAATTAACAATTAAAAAAAAACTTCTTCACGGGACATCGAACCCGGGTCTACTGCGTGAGAGTCTGGTTTGCACCGAGGAATATGCAAATTGTTTATCTATAACGTCAGATGTATCACTTTTTGCTTAAAAGGAACTAAAGTTCCTACCGTGTGTCCCGCGACATGTTCTACCTTTTTTTTTATAATTTCCCTTTTTTTCGAGGGATGGCAGCAAAAAGATATGTACACAGATGTGGAATATGAAGTCTTCCGATCAGTCATTAGTGGGTAAGCTCAAAGCTTAAAGTAATGTCTGCAGTGTGTCTAGTATTAACATAAATATCAGCTATCCTAATAGCGGAAAGAAACTCATTACACATTTGTCTGTTCTTGAATATTTTCCCAATGGGTCATAAGGAAAAGACCCTGTTTCCAGCCCACATCAGTGCTTCCACATGAATTTCATTACAATACTTTATCCATCCTTGATATTCAAGTACAGTTATTTTACATAAGCCGGATATATTTGTAAATAAAATGGGTCAGGACGATCCAGTGCACTCGGTATAATATTCGTTCATTTATTATTAATGACTTTAACGATAGTAACAAACGAACCTTCTCAAGAATTGATTCATGCATGAATCTAGATACCAAAACGTTTCAATAGCGCAATCTAGTCAAGCTGGATTCAATTTATATCCCAATTAAAATAATTCCGATCTACGTCCGTGTACTAAGTACAAATACAATTCTGATCAAAACGTCTTCATGAACCCAGCGTGATTCGAAATTGAAGCAATCGTTTAGACGGAAGTAAGTCTCAAACACAGGAACGCTTAGAAACAACGAACGTGACGAGAAATAGATGATCTAAAAAGCGCAAATATCTTGTTTTCAAGCTCAATTTAACTTAAGCGTTACGCTTTACTGAACTCTATTGGAATGTTTATTGAACATATCCATTCACATAGCAGTTCTATAATGTTACTTGTTTATAATATACTTGATGATTCAAGTGGTGTTGATAGAATTAGATTTCCATTTATTTGTTTACAGCTCACGGGAAAATTAGAGGGAACAAAAAAAAATGTATTATTCAATACCTACCTCACTTTAAGTACGAGAGATGGCGACTCATAGCGTACCCTGTAGCCATCCTGTAGCCTCGATTAGCAAGTTGTCTTTTGCAATAGTCTTATTCCACTTGTTTTTCACATTAACCTCGATGGTGAAAAAGGCTTCCATTCAAAATAATGAAGTGTTAGGGGCTATCGGTCTATTTCGGAATTTTGATGCCTTGATTTTGACAGCTGGACATCTGGACACGATAATAGGGTAACAAGAACATGGTACCGGTCAGACTAAGTAACCTACTATACGCAGAGGATATCGTACTCATATCAAAATCGAGAAATAAAATGCAGAAACTAATTAACTTACTGGCAAGAGAAATAGAAAAGATGAAAATGACAATAAATACAGAGAAAACCAAAGTTATGATAGTAAATGGAAAACAGGGGAATAATTACGAGGAATTGAAATGTAATCACAAAACATTAGAAAGAGTAACAACCTATAACTACCTAGGAAGTATTTTAACAGAAGATGGAAAAATAGACGCAGAACTCAATAACAGAGCAAATAAATCAACAAGATTATATTATTCCTTGAATCGAACATTACTACGCCATATTGATATAAATACAAAGATGGAAATATACAATAAAATTACAGTACCAACTATAACTTATGCCAGTGAGAAAAATAAATGCAATCGAAATGAAATAATTAAGGAGAATAGCAGGAAACACGAAATGGGACAAAGTAAGGAATGAAGAAGTCAGAAGCATAACTAAAAAGAAACAATTGAACTGGTTTGGCCACCTAGTAAGAATGAAGCAAGATAGAATAGCGAGAAATTTAATGGAAATGGGAATATCAAGGAAAAGACAAAGACCCAGGAGGAAATGGATAGACCAGATTGAAGAAATTGGAAAGAACAAAGGAAAGTCATTGGTAGAGATGAAGGCATTAGCCAGGGACAGAAAAGAATGGAAAACATGGGTTCAGGAAGAACTCCAATCCGACGCCTGAGAAGGTATAAGGATAAAAGAAAGATTTTGACAGCTTCTCTCAGGAAATATAATATTGAACACGCACATATGACGGAGATTTTCATAAGGCTAATCTTGAGTAAGTCCCAAGGAAAATCTTATAATATCAACTCATTTTCAGTCGAAATAACAAGGTATCAGGTATTTATTTATAGGGTAATGAGTTTTGTAAGAAAAGTTTGCACATTTCATTTTGTGAGCTTAACCTTGAAATAATGTTGGTGCTTTATAACAGCATATATTACACCAAGGTGATGAAGACTAGATATTATTATTGACCGAGCACAAACATTATTTCGTGAGTGACTTTGTCCCGACCGGAAAAAGGTGCGAGGGTTATAAATGTCTGCCCCACCAATGTGTATAATATACAATTTTTCCCACTAGTAGCCAAATTCTGGACAAAAATTGAAAATAAATCACAAACGCACCTCGAGAAGCGTTTACCCTGTCGTCTGACCAACAAGTACACTGCTTCTGATATATTTTATGAACGTACTCATTATGTCGTCAGTAAATTTGGTTGAGCGCGAATTAAGAGCTGATGGCATTTTTATTAAAATAATTTTATGTTCAAAGGTGATCTCAAGCAGCAAATATTATGTTAAAGAAATCCCCTGGGTATACAAAATTATGTTGCACAAGTTTTTGTTGAACTACTATCCCTGAATTCTCAAAATATTTGAATTTGTCCATCAAATCAAAACCTCCATAATAAATTTTACAGTCCTAGTTCGAATCATCTTCTTTTTTTCCAAACCTTTCCTTTATGCGAAACGTCAAAGACGTTTAAGGACCTTCCTAATTCAATTTACATCGAAAATTCCACATTGAAAATGTACTCCTCAAAACTCTGTGATGCAATGCCTAAAAAATTCAACAGCTCTCAAACCCCACGGCACTCTTATAATTAAACGAACCATAGGGAAGTTATTAATCAGGGACAAACGCTGTGGAGCATTGCAAATATATACAGAACTATACTCTTAGTCTACTCCGAATACAGCGGATTCAGAATATCAGATGAATAATGCAATTGGCTCCTTCTGAGGCATAGTAGCTGCTTTTGAATGTGATTTCAGCACAGTGGCGGAGATATATCATCAAGAAACTTTTAAGGAGCTGGAAATTTGGAAAAATGTTTGGATAAGAGTAGTTGCTTGTTTTATTCAAAGGAAATCATAAAAAAATAGATCTATGTATCAATTCACAAGTCTAGAGCTTATTGGCGTAAAAGTATTTCAATATTTAATATTTGTGATATTTGTGATACTTTATACTATTGGTAGGTGTGAGCACGCGGAAAAAACTTCTTGGCAGTCTAGTTCCAAAATGTGTACAAAAAAGGGCGAAAAATAAACTACAGCTAACTAGCCAAGGAATCACCTTTCTGACAGTGCAGCAGCAGGAAGATCCTTGACCATGACCCGGCGAAGCCTATGTTTTGCAACAGGAGCTCTTACTGGACATTGCCAACTAAACAAGAGTAGTTACTCATATTTTCTTTGATCACTAATCCATTGGTAAATCCGTGTTTGGTGAGTTTTTTGACTAGCACCAGAGAGAGTTCCTCTTGTGAACGTAACCAACCATGTTTAATTTACAG
>CAJUYH010002110.1:0-10141 GCA_910591685.1 Galerucella tenella | reverse complement strand
TGAATCAAATTATAGCAATAACGGTAACTGTTTGATCACTGTCCAATGATAGGACACAAAATGTGGCTGTACAACACAATGGAGAGCTTTCCTGCAGACAATGTTGTGGAGAGACAGAAACGATCAAACTTATGTATCTCATAATAATTTTAGGTAAACAATCTTCGACGTCTAGTATAAAAATTCAACTCAGCAGTTCGTTTAAGTGGCTTAAACTTGAATGTTTCCTTTGAATTCAAAATTCTACTACGTATAATAATTTCCAACAAAGACATGACCACTTTTATATGTAAATATTAATTTTGTTCCTGTGTGAGTACCTACCTACTGGGAATAAAAATTGCTGAAGCTTCCAACAAAAATATTTCACATTTATCAACGATGTCATAGCCAGGTAACGTGAGTGCATATTTGTGAAACTATGATAGCAAAAACCGGGCACTGTCGAAATGATAACTGTCAGAAAGTGTTCCGAATTATGTTAGTTTTTGACGATAAGTGCCATATAGCGGGAGATGTCCAACCGCACTTATTCACCTTTTAATATTATTCTTGTCGTTGACAGAAGTTTTTGTTTTGCCATTTTACCTAATAAAATAAAAATTTTGAAGTTCTTTCACAAGGTTTTATTCGTTTTTGCATGAATGTGTGTGTGTTTGTTAAAAAATATGAAATTGGAAGCAAGCCGGTTTAAAAACTGTTTTTATTAGGCATATACACGATCTGATATTTTCAGTGCAATGAAGCAAAATTGTTTACTTCGTTTATATCGGTTTATTTTTGGGTTAGAATAATGAAAAAGATACAGTTTTTGAGGTTTAAGCTGATGTGAAACTCTTGTGAATACAAAAGAAGCTACTAAACTCATTAGCTTTGAAACAAAACACTAGTCAGATAAAAAGGGATTGTGGACTCGTTCCTACTCCAAACGTCTAACATCCCATTTTAATTCCACCAAAAACATAGCTATGTGATGTGTTTATCAAGAACTAACTCTCGTTCCAACAATTACTTTATTTTATCTTTGAAATAGGGATTAATCAGTCACAATATATTTTTTCGTCGACCTATACAAAAGATGACATTTCACGTAATTACTTCCGGATGCAAAATGGTCTATTTTTGACGTCATTTACTTTTCGTTCACCAACACTTTACTTTCCGTTCGCAACCTTTTGCTGAATTTTTTGTGATATTAACATCGTGCATTGAATATTAGTGTTCATAATAATCAAGAGTAGTGCTGCTGGAGCACCTGCATCCGAAATTGCATCAAGAAGTACCTAAAATCAAAACGTGTCTTCTGCATATTCCTCGACAGCAGGAATTAATATCAATAATTGCACAAACTGTACGTTCAATATTCATGTTTGATATTGATTTTATTTTGTAGTATAAATACACTTCAAATTGAAATACATCTTGTTTGAATTTATTAAAATAATCATCCAGGCTGTAGTTTGAAGAGTGGGACGTGGCCGAGGCCAGCAAACTTTCCTAAAAAGAGTGTAGAGGTCGACGAAAAAATGTAATATGCACCTCGGCGAAGAACAGTCTATTGTCTAGCCTGCTTGCATACTAGACTATAATAGACATTTTTTCGTTCTTGGTACCCAAATAACTATTTAATGATAATCTTAGCCTCCATTCTTGTACTGACAAACCTTCTTTGTTCACTCAGCACTTTTAACTCTATATTTAATATTTAAATTAATTTATATTCACTATTTATATTAAATATTGTTGAAAGTTTTTTTTCTCTAATTGCTGATTTAAATGGTCCTTGACCAACATATCTTTGAATGTTTAATACGCTTACGAATTAGGTATAAACTTGATATACATGATGCTCATCAAGAGACCTGCATAGGATGAAATTTCAAAACTCAGGTACTTTTCCTAAAATAGTTTCTAAGAAAATACTTGAGCGAATGTTTTCAAAATTATGTTTGTATTATAAAAACACTTTTGTACACAAACATCTAAGATTTTTTGACCAAGTAAAGCAGACATTAGGACCAGCATACATCACATGAAACAAGAGAATTCGAAATCACCATTGATATGAAAGGCATTTTTTAAACAATAAACTAGGGTTTTTTGGGAGTATTTCATGAAGGTTATATCATGGACTGATGAATAATCATTTTCCATCCATTTAAAAAACCTCCAGTAAACTATGGCGTGATATTTCATCATTGTGGAAGAAAGTAAGAACTCTCCGTTGTTCGGCCTTGGAACTTGAATACGTTTCACTTTTATATCCTGCTATCGAGAAATAAAAAAACGTTAAGGCTGCACAATTTGGCAATGACGGCACTTTTGAATATCAGTTTTACACATTATTATAAAATCGAAACAAAACTCTCAAATTCATCTATCTAACTAAAAAATGGAAAGAATTACACTGGGAAAGCTTCAGGATAACAATTCAACTTAATTCGTTATTCATTCAAAGTATTTCAATGAAATTGAAACTTCTGTTTAAAATCATTTACCGAAACTGCAGCATGTGCAGTGCTCCGAGTTCAAGAATACAGAACTGAATTAAATTAGTTATAATTATTCTACAACTACAAAACCAGTAAGTTTCCCCTGTTAACTTACCGCTAGTATAGTGCATAACGTAACAGAAGTAACAGGTTTCCCCAAATATAATTTCTGTAACAATTTTCTATTAAATAGTATGCACTCATGACTTTTACTAATAATATATACAGTGTGGAAACCACTTATGGAATAAAATTCTTTATGTCATTATTTTAGAAAATTATAAAAAGTGCCGAGACACGTCAACCTTTGAATTGAGTTGTGCGTTATGTAAACATAAATGTAAATGTACAGGTTGATTCACGCAAGTATGCCATAGTCGGTGTTATTGTTTTTAATGAAACACCCTGTATATTTGCATATTTTTGAAATCCTCTTGATGAACCGATTCCAACAAACTGAATAATGTATGGTAAATTATAAATTATACAGGGAGAAATTTTTATTTTTTCAGTTATTATAAACAGATACATAAAATACCTGATGTATTTGATTTTAATACATTAAAATAAATGCTCAAAATGTTCTCCACCTAGTTGTTGGCAATAGCACAGTCTCCTATAGAACTCCTCCTTAACTTTGTTTAAAGTTTGAGGTGAAATATTCCGTATTTCTGTAGTTATCCTGTCTTTGAGGTCTACAATGCTAGTTGGTTGTGTTCAATATACTTTGTTCTTGAGATTACCCCACAGAAAAAAATCTAACGGCGTAAGGTCTGGCGATCTAGCTAGCCTCTCAATAGTACCTCTTCGTCCAATCCATTTATTGGGGAATAAGCTCTTACCATAAAAGCATAATGGGTTGTTTCCCTGTCTTGCTGGAACCAAACATTTTCATTCGGTAAGCTGGGATCTATTGCGTTGGGATATAAGTTTACCAACGCAGAGATAACTTCATCTCTAAGCCTATTTAAATATTTTTCAGCTGTCAAATTTCCATCTATAAATATAGGACCAATAATATGGTCGCCTATGATACCGGCCCTCATGCATCCAATTAGGATTCCCTGCTGACCAATATCTACAGTTCTGTCGGCTTACCTCTCCATTCAATGTGAATGTTGATTCGTCAGAAAAAAAAATGGTACCAGGAGCTATCTCATTTCTGTTCAGCTTATTCATCAATCTTTCGCAGAAATCCATTCTACGATCTGGATCGTCTTCTGTTAACTCCTGCACAAAAGTTAATTTGTAGGGATGAAATTTTTCTTTATGAAGACATGTTAGAACAGTTGTATGACTAACATTATTTTCACGGGCAATTTACGTGTACTTGAAGTTGGATTCTCTTCGACACTTAACAAAATATCCACTTTCACATCATCTTCAACGAAGTGTGGTTTTCTTTTCAATGGTTTGACATGTCCAAGTTCTCTGAATTGTGCATGAATTTTGGATACAGTACTTTGTGAAATATTAGGCAATTCGGGATACTTGTGATTAAATAAGTTTGCCACTTCAACTTGACTTCTGCATTTATCCCCTTCCCGAACATCATTAAAATCTCAATTCGGTGAGTCTCAGTTAAATATTTCATTGTTATGTCGACAAGGAAAGAATGTTTGACAAAGATTTTACTTTTTCAGTATAAACTGACTGTCAACATATCAACAACTGACAGAATAGAAAACAATCTACATTATTTACCGATTTAAAACAATCCACATTATTTACCGATTTTTTCTAATTATTGGCGTTTTTAGCAATTTTTAGGTATTTATGATAAAATTCGTGGGCATAGCAGGTTTTTTTTAATATAAAAATACGTCTAATAATTAGTTAGTTTAGATTTTTGATAAATCCATACTTAGCTAATTTCAAAAAGTACCAATATTTCAAGTGTAATAAATCATTAATTTTATACTTTCACCCTGTATAATTCATAATTGACCATACATTATTTAGTTTGTTGGGATCGGTTCATTGGGAGGATTTCAAAGATATGCAAATATACAGGGTGTTCCATTAAAAAAAACACCGACTATGGCATACTTGAGTCAATTACCCTGTACATTTGAATTTATGTTTACATAACGCACAAATTAATTCAAGTGGACATGTCTACGCATTTTTCATAATTTTCTGAAATAATGACATAAAGAATTTTATTCCATAAGTGGTTTCCTTACTGTATATCGCATATTTAACAAATTAATTCAGAAATTTTTTTACCGGCACGGATAAAGTTATGAGAATATAATTAGCTCGGCTCAGCTTTTATTATGCTCAGTGATTCTGTAACTGGATACTCGGATATATTTTTGTGGAAAATTTAATCATCACTGCGCCTCATATTTCAGTGAAAAAATATAACATATTTCCGTGGATCAACGTAGAGATGGATCAGACCATATAGAGATATGAAAGTACAGTTTTATATGACAATTCCATTTTCTGGATTTACCACAATATGGTAAAACTTTTGATTCGGAATCAAGGAGCAAACACAAATACCATTACCAGACTTGGGAAAAATGCCAGTCAATGGTACACAAATGGCTCAAAAGCAATGGAAGGAGCGGGCAAGGAACCAAACTCCTTGGAAGCTCACGCCATAGGAAAGTGTAGTTGAATATTGATGAAGGATATAGAAGGAGGAGGATTATCATCATGTCGGATAGTCAAGCAACCATGAAGCAGTGAGCTCTTCACTAATCAGTTCCAAAATGGTATGGGAATTCCGATAAGTGAAAACAATATCGTTACCTTACTGTGGATTCCAGGACACACTGGAATGAAATTGAATAGAATAGCAGGTGAACTAGAAACGAGGGGGACTGAAATCTCCTTCTGGGGGCAGAAACCCTTCAGTGAAGGAGTAGACAAAGCCAGAAAAAAGGGTGAACATTGAAAACACCTATTGGCGCTTAGACAATCGAAAATACTTTTGGGTGACTACAACCTGTTTAGATATTTCAAAATTCCTCTGGGATTTAGGTCTACGAGTCTCTTAGATTTCCATTAGGAACTTAATACAACTAAGGAGCACTAAATTATATTTCCCAGGTCTCAGTGAATGTCAACAGAATTTTCTATGCACTATAAAAATAATGGTTAATAAATATTTCACTAAATGGTTCCATACGATAATGAATATTTTATTAATAAAACAAACGATATTTATAGAGTGAACTAACATGAATGCTTTGACGAAGCGATAATTTAATAATTGCAAAGCGAATTTCAGCGCTTAAAACAATATACGCATGAACTATCCCTCCTTAAGGCAACGAAGAGATTCCTCTATGCTAGTAGTTTCACGCTTTAGCAGATTATCTCTATAATTAACACATACACATTCCCTGGAAACTTTAATTAACGAATAGCTGCAGAGGAATACGTCAAAATTAATTCAAAAATAATTAGAAATCACTGATATAGTTGATGAACCAATAGGGTAGGAAGGAACAAGTGTTTATAGCAGAATATTGTTGTTGTTACAATTATTGACTAACAGATATAGTTTGAGTTTAAGATAAGAATAAATACTCCATAATATGATACTTTTTACCTGAAATATTTTTGTGTTTATAAAATTTCACAATATCATACACAGCAGACTCATATCTACAAACATAAATCATCATTTTCCTACGTACTTCTGTTCCTATACACCAAAAAATCTACAAAAACTAAAGAATTTCATTTTGCTGCATCCTTTGGCATCTTTTTCTATTTTTTATAATATAATCTCTTAAGAAAAACGGTGAAATACAAAAGGGCCGCATCTTTTGCGAAATCAGAAAAAACTCCATCTCATCGCACCATCCGTTTTTAGAAGACTTAATGAGCCGGGGTTTACGATCCACAATAAAGACTCTATGTTGGTCTTTTCTACTTTTTTCACAACTCTCAATTAGCACAGTAAAAAAAGGGTAAAAAAGGGAATATTATTCACTCTAGGCCATATAAAGTAATGAAGGAAGACATCTACGATATTTTTAAATCTAATTATAAAAACTCTGGAAAATATCTCATAAATCTGGAAGTAAGTCTAGCATTGAATACTAAAAATTCCGTGACTGAAGAACAGTTAAAGAGAAAGGATAACGTTGTTTGGGAATGTGGAATGAAAACTAGTTACTAGTGATATAACATGAAATATTCAGTAAACCAAACTTCTTTGAAGATATATGTTTTCATGCTACAGGTCCTTCACCGAGAGAAGAGTTATTTATAGACAAATAACTGATTTGTTTGACCCCCATTCGTTAAAAACTAACATTGCTTATTTATTATTAGGAAGCCATATTAACGTGAAAGTATTGGGAAATTTTGATATAAAAAATGATTTATTCGAATGTAATTTCTTTAATGTAAAAAAATTTGTTCTCCTTTATGCACACCTTTATACAATTGTTCTTCGGAAACTATGAAAGTCTACCAAGCACAATATAATATTTTGTTATAAAATATAACAATGCTATTTGGGTGAACATTGTTTTCATTACCCAGAAAAAACCTAACATATTCAATAATATTCCATCACTTTAAAACAACAAATTAAATATTCATAGTAAATCATTTGAAAGTTTTGACAGAAATTTATATTTTTTAAATAAGCCTATAGATTATTAGCCTCAAATAAGATCTACTTTATACCGGAAAAATAAGTATTTCAGTATAATTGTACCTACATTCATTGTAACGAGAAAAAAAAACGTATTTGCTACAAATCACATATTTCTTCACCCGTAAGAAATCACATTAGCCTACAAATTATGTGGCAATTGAAACAGAGAATCCTCACCCCACCCTTCCCTATTATTCAGTGACGGTCACCACCTGTATACGTTTGGCGTCAGTCTGCATGTGAAATTAGATCAGTTTTTGCAATTTTACCCTTTATTCTGTTTTTGTGAAGTATGTGGTTAAAGTGCTCTGGACAAAAATAAGTTTAATAATAGAATTAATGAATTGTTAAACTCATGGCGATTACAAGAACTGTGAGATATCTTTGAAGGTAAGGAAATAAATGACAATTATTAGAAGTAACAAGCAAGCGAAATGTACCTCAAACATACTCTATTTTATAAATGTATGGTATCTATTTCAAAAATGTATAGTTTTCTTATTAATAGATCAAAATATTCAGCAGCAAGCTTTTTTTTCTATCCTGCTTTCCTACTAAACAGTTTCATGCATAAATAAAGACCATTAATTTTTATTAGATTTAAACATGTTTGTCATAAAAATACTGTAATTTTAATCCGTTTCCATACTAACCATCGACGAATTCGATCGACTAGTCCACACATACAAAACGAAAGTCAACTTTGTTATTCGACATAGTCTGCAAACGGCTCAGACAAATATTTGTAAAAAATATATTTTCCTAAGTAACCTTATTATTTAGAGAACCGTGTGGAAGTTACCCATACTGCTTAATACACCGTGTACTTTGAATATACTTATTTCTAAATATTTAAAAACATTTCAAAAGCTCAGTGTATTGAATAGTGCATGTAGGTAACTCCCATAAACGAAAAACAATACCATAAATAATTCGGTTTCTCAAGGAAATATATTTTTTCACTATAGGGCAATATATTGTTTATGAAAATTATGGTTTGGGTATGATAAATATGTTGAATTTTAGTAAAAATCAATAGTTTTTTTGAAGAAGGAACATTTGTTCCCAACAAAAAAATATAATTTGCTGGGAAGATACATTTTTTACGAATAAAAAACATATCGTTAATCCAGACAATATACCTTTTTATGGTAAAGAAATATATTTTACCGATACAATACATTTTTTTATGATAAAGAAATGTCATTCTGCCAAAAAATTTTTTTTTTAATAAAACAATATAGTTAGCTTGCAAAAATAAGTATCTGTTATTGGAAAACCACTTTATTTAATTTGAATGGCTACAAAGATTAATGTAGCCCCAGCTGCATGGTCTTACAGCTGAATATTTATAAGTTTTTCCAGAATTTCAGAAATAGTATGATTGGTCATTCAAATGTTAAGGGCTTTAATGAGTTGTGAAGGAAGCACTGAATTATTTGAACAATAATTTATAATATGGGTTGTACATAATAATAAAAATGGATACGTAAATCCGTAGCTTTACTTTTAATATGTTTTGTCATGTTTAGAATATCAATCTCTGTCACTGACAAAGGTCTCAACTAAGACGACTCAGTACTTTTTGTATTATTTTTGTTAAAAGATAAGGTAACTGTATTGCTACCCAATTTATAATATGCAGTGTCGGTCGATATCATCACAACTAGATCCATTATCAAAATTCACATTACTTACATTACTAGTGATATTTGTTCCGTTGATTGATTTTTTAGATGTTTCCACACATCCTTGGATATTTCATTTTCAAGTTCGAACCTTCTAAATGCCCCATGACGGTTAATCATCATGGCAGGAATGCTATTAGTAAGCCATGGAACGAAATTTTGTGTAATTATGTAGAACAGAAAAGGGGCATGAAGGTCTAGCAAAGTCATGAATAATCTTCCAAGGTATAGACTGTACATCAAAGTTAAATTGATGACAGTTTAAATTTTCAAAGTTTATGTTATACAGTCTGTATGATTTTGTTCCATTTGAAATATTCATTGTACTAAGTGGAACTAATTATTAAGCAATATACAGGGTATGTCGAAAAACAGGAGATATTATTATTAAAAAAGCGGTAGGTATATCTGGTAGCTTGTTAATGGGGGATAAAAATATACGCATATCAAAAAAGAATTCTGTTTTGCTCGAGCTAATCATTTCCTTGTTTTTTCATACCTTTTTTAAGTACACGACAGTATTCTGGGTAAGACAGTGCAGCTCTGTTTAATGACATTTTAATTCATATAACCATCACCAGGAGAAAATAATTCTTAACCTCACTTTGAAAGATTGGAAAATGAAATGATTAACGAGAAGTGATATAAAATAGGTTATGTAACATGCTTATGATGTAAAGATAATAAAAAATAGTCGATTGAATACATTGAAAATAATAATTTCATTGGAGAAAAAATACCTGAGTAGGTAAGAAGTAGAAAAAAGCAGTACAGAAGTAACATCTTGAAATTCTTGAAGATTCACAATCACAGCAGTGAATTCAAAACTTCTCACATTTCTCCACTCACTATACACCCAAGAATAATTTTTTTAAAAATATCATTGGGAAAAAGGAATGTTTTCAAACTCCCCGGAACATTTTCGTAAACTTTATCGGCACATTTTTCATCGTTGATTTAGCGAGACGTTCAGCACCGCGACGTCCCGATAACTGCCGTCTCGTTGGTCAAACGGCGCCTTTGACATGCGCGCTATCTATTATCACAGTTTACTTGCTTGATATCCACGAACTTTTGGTTAATAAAAGTTCACAAGTCAATTATCTCGAATCAAACTTCAGGAAATAAATCTTCACATACGACTTTATTGTACAAGCAAATCTTTATGCACAAATGAATATGTAGGCGGCTCGAAAACATGTTTTCTTAACATCCAACTCGTAGTTCAACCAATTACTGAGAGGTATATACCATGTCTATACATTCTTGTAGTAGTGGGTGATTTGAGATTTATTTGGGTTATCCACAATTTAAAAACAACTACATGCTGC